>VDFB02337636.1:0-38944 GCA_007258455.2 Sequoia sempervirens
TCCACTAGTGGACTTTCTACATTTAATGTCCCCTGCCCAATCGGGATCCACATATCCATGAATGTTGAGAATTCTCTGTGATTTAACCAAATTTCCATGGTAACACAAAGCATATTTTGAAGTGCCCTTCAGATATCTTAATACTCTTTTCACAACATCCCAATGCGACCTTCCTAGATTTTCCATAAACTGACTAAGTACTCCCACTGCTTGGGAAATGTCCAACCTAGTACAGACCATTGCATACATTAAACTACCAACTACACTTGCATAAGGAACTCTGGTCATGTCCTCCATCTCAATAGGAGATTTTGGACACTTCAACAGATAGCTTCGTTCCTTACAAAACTGGAACTAGTTTCTTGCAATCAGTCATACTAAATCTCTCCAAAATATTGTTAATATACTTACTCTGGCTAAGCCAAAGCTTTCTACTCTTTCTGATCCTGGTTATTTCCATTCCCATAATATCCCTTGCTGCACCAAGATCCTTCATTTCAAACTTTGCAGACAATTAAGATTTTAGATCAAAAATCATAGACTTACTATTCCCTATGAACAATATATCATCAACATAGAGTGCAATAATAAGAACCCGGTCATTTTCAATTTTGAAGTAAACACAATGGCCTGATTTCAATCTTACAAAACCCAGTGACAAAACAAATGTGTCAAATTTTTGGTACCACATTCTAGGCGACTGTTTCAAACCATACAGAGATTTCTTTAACTTGCAAACCAGATTTTCTTTACCTTTTACCACAAAGTGCTCAGGTTGGGACATATAAATTTCTTCTTCAAGATCCCCATGAAGAAATGTTGTCTTCACATCCATCTGCTCAATCTCCAAGTCATATGCTACTGCAAGTGATAAAAGAAATCTAATAGATGTCAGCTTTGCTACCGGAGAGAAGATTTCCCCATAATCAATTCCCTTTACCTAGGAATATCCCTTCACAACCAACCTCGCTTTGTACTTTTCAACACTACCATCCAAACCAATTTTCTTTTTAAATACCCATTTGCAGCCCAAAGGCTTTCTATCTTCAGGCAATGGAACTAGATCCCAAGTATCATTTTTCTTTAATGATGCCATTTCTTCATTCAAGGCTTCCAACTAGGAATCTGAATTAAACATTTCAGTTGCCTCTTTTACAGTCCTAGGCTCATCAGTATTAGTAATCAAAGCATAGGCACTAGAATCCAACATAGAGAACCCATACCTATCAGGTTGCTTCTTCTCACGTGTAGACCTCCTCACAAGCTGAGGCCGAGGTTGCGGTTCTTCTTCAAAACTCTCAGAGCTACTCAAACTCTCCTCAGTTTCAGGTACACTATCAATGTGTTGTTCCTCCTTTTCAAGAGTTAGAGGTATTTCAACATCATTTTCCTCTTTATTTTCTTTCATCCCTGACTGTAGTTCCACTGAAGAAGGTTTTAGCTCCTAAAAAATTACACTTCTGCTGTATACAACCTTTTCAGTTACAAGATTCCAAAACTTATATTCTTTCACACCAATGTTGTAGCCAATGAAGATACATTTAATAGCTTTGTTCTCCAATTTAGATCTCTTCTCATCTGACACATAAACATATGCTTCACAGCCAAAGACTCGAATATGTCTTAGAGAGGGCTTCTTACCAGACCAGCTTCCATAGGCATTTTTTCAACAAGTGCTAATGAAGGAGTCCGATTCAACAAGTAACATGTTGTAGCCACAACCTCAACCCATAAATTCTATTCTAGACTGGCATTGCTCAACATACTTCTTTCCTTCTCCATCAATGTCCTATTCAACCTTTCAACAACTCCATTTTGCTGCGGAGTGTAAGGTGTTGTTTTATGCCTCTTAATTCCATGGTCTTTGCAATACCTTTCAAAATCTCCAGAACAAAATTCACCACCGTTATCAGTCCTTAAACATTTAATTTTTCTTCCAGTCTGATTTTCTACCAAGTTCTTAAACTCTTTAAACCAACTAAACACTTCTGATTTATTTTTCAAAAAATATACAAATGCCCTCCTCGAATAATCATCAATAAAAGATACATAATATTTTGAATTCAACAACGAAGGAAAATTTACTAGACCAAAAACATCAGAGTGAATATAATCCAGAACAATAGAAGATTTGTGAGGACTAGAGTAAAAAGAAACATGATGATGTTTACCATATATACAATGTTCACAGAATTTAAGTTCCAGATTACAATCATCAAGCCCCTCAACCAGGTTTTTATTTTTCAAGGATTTTAAACCTTTTTCATCAATGTGACCGAGCCTTTGATGCCAGAGCATAGTCTTCTCTGTAGGAAGTTTAAATTCCAAAGAATTAGCCCCTATAGGAGCTTCAATCTCTTTTACACGAACAACCTTTTGTGACTTTGCAGAGACACTGTTACATTGAACAACAAGTGCGTCCAATTTGTATAGAGTACCAATTCAAGCACCCCTAGCCAGCACCATCGAGCCTCTAGTCATTTTAAAACCATTACTTGAGAACGAGACTTGCACTCCAACATCATTTAGCTTACTTACAAAAAGTAAATTCTGAGCTAGTCCTGGTATATGCATTACACCATCAATTCCCTTAATTCTTCCATTGGGAAACTAAATTCTGACTCTTCCACGACCAATAATTTCTAGAAATGAATCACTTGCTAAATACACCTTTCCACCATTATATTCTTCATACTTTGTAAACCAGTCTCTATGAGATGTCATGAGGAAAGATGCTCCAGAATCAATCAGCCAGACATCATCGGATGCCTGAGTTGCCAAGGCTGCAATAAAGACATCAACTTTGCTCTAAGAAGAATCATTATCGGAAGAGTTCTTCTTCTTCTTCTTTTTCTCCTCTTTGCAATCCTTTCGGACATGACCAAGCTGCCCATAGTTCCAACACTTCACCTTGGACATTTTGCTAGGAGACTTTGATCTCCCTTCTGATTTTGATTTGGAATTTTTATCCTTCTTTCCTTTTTCTTTTGATCTTCCACAAACAACTAAAGCCTCCTTTGCCATCTCAGAAGATTTCCTTCTCATTTCTTCTGACAACAAAGAAGCAACCAAATCTTCCATCTTGAAAGTGGTTGTCGTGCTCCCAATCGCCATTACTAAATGATCCCAAGAATTGGGTAAAGAACACAACAAAAGCATACAACAATCTTCATCATCAATTTTCACACTCACAGATGTCAACTAAGTAATCAATGTGTTAAACGTATTCAGATGATCAACCATAGATGCCCCTTCCTCCATCTTCAAAGAGTATAACTTCTTCCTTAAGAACAAATTATTCACCAAGGACTTACCTTGATAAATATCTCCAAGCTTCTTCCAAAAAGAAGATGCAGTCTTCTCTTCATGAACGTTTAGGAGAATAGAGTCTACCAAACAGAGTCTTATCAACCCTTTTACTTTTATGTCTATGAGGTCCCAATCTTCTTGCTTCATGCCAGAAGGTTTTATTCCAAACACAACAAGCAAAAGATCGTGATCCACCAATAGGTCTTCAATTTTGAGTTTCCACAACTCAAAATTGCTACCATTGAATTTCTCAATTTCAATCTTTCCTGATGTGCTTGCCATCTTAATTTGCAATCGAGATTACCAAACTTCTACAAAAAACTCCCATTGAACAGGATTGACACAAAAAACCCAACCTACCCACAAGGATAACACAACTAGCCAAGCTCTAATACCACTTGTAAGGAAAGCTTAAGGTGCGTAACAAACTCTCCTAATGTCAAACTCAGAGAAGAATGCAGATATGTCATTAAATTTTGCAATTACAGTTCATTAAGATGCACATGAAAGGAATAACATAATAGAGAAATAAACACATACACAATTAGGACACTAGATTTATGTGGGAAAACCCTTACAAGAGAAAAACCCACCACACCAAGCAAAGCCACTTTGTATTACAGTAAACGATGTTCACATACAGAGTCACAAACTCATGCTTTCAAAGGTGTCAATATTATAGCAGTGACATTTCCCTGATCAACCTCATACAGAACAAATTATGATCACAGTTCGTGATGTCTCACTGTTACAATGCACATACAACATACAATGAAGAACACACACCGATCATTCAACCATCTAACCATCTAACTCATCTAACCCATAACAGTTATAGTACGTTGCATTGTATAACAACAACCATTATCAAAACGTTCTCTCTACAAACAATTCAATTCAACTTCCTCTGTTGAGCAACTGTCGAACTTACCAGTCATCGAACGACCACCTCCAAGTCTAGTCAAACAAGTTCGTGCTCATTCACCCATGGTCCGCTTCAAAATCATGATACATTGCACTATCGCTACGCAGTTAAAAAACTCATGCGGTATGGTGGTATACCACGCTACCGCTAGCTAGTTAGAATACTCCCACGGGGTGGCGGTATACCGCGCTACCGCTGGACAACTAGAAGGCTCCCATGGTATGGCAACATACCACACTACCACACCTCAGTCAGAAGGCTTCCGCAGTATAGCGGTACAAGGAGGAAGGTGACACTTATGCCATTCTGAGCTTGTATGTGATAGAACCAGGGTTATACTAGTGAGTTTGAGACACATATTCTCAAAAGAGACATGTAATTACTTCTCTTCGATATCTTATAGTCTCTTCAAAAACATTCCCTCGATGTTACCTGGCCGCGTTCTTTATATTCCTCCATTCGTTATCAAAGTGATCGAAGAGAATTTCATTAGTGTCCTCCCGATACAAGCTTGTCTCTTCGATATTTTATTCCCAACTATTTTCGTAGTGTCAAAGGGACTTGTTCATTACTCAGTCCGATAATCTAATGTCTCTTCAAAATTTCCATTCTATTAGTTGTGTCTTGGATTTGACACCTATTAATCAATTATTGCATAATAATCGGTTATGTCTGAGAGATGATTTTCTATTTCTTGAATGCCAAAATAATTTGGTACATTTAAAATATTAAGCTTTCTTCGGCATCCTGCATTTTAGTATATCGAAGAGACAAGATATTATTTTCCTTCAAAAAGCTCAGGTGTCTTCGAAATACCCCTTTTTGGGTTGTTGAAGAGACTTTAGAATGTCCCTTTGAAATATGGTACTCTCTTCGACATTTCATGTTAGCTTGTTCCATCAATTTGTTGAAGAGACTCAGATGCAACTCTCCTTGAAATGAGAATGTCTCATCAAAATGTGTTTCTAGTAGCGGATTTAGGGAAAGCATGTATTAAGGTAGAGGCCATGGGAAAGGTAAATTTTGAATGATATTTTAATGGAACGGGTTTAGAGGGATTATTATTATGACAAGACTAGGCTTATTATGCAAATGTGATGGTTTTTGAGGGATGGTGTTGATGGTGTAAATTTAAATGACCATGCTAAGGTGACGAGGACTAGTGAAAAATTGAGTTTAATTTTTTGGTTCTAATAGCTAGATCAAGGGTGATGGCATCGACCTGAATGGGCGTCCATCAGAGAAACAATAATATGCAAGTAAGATATATTTACATCAAAATATTTCTATGATGGCTTCGGCCTACCCCATAAAAGGTGGCGACAATACATAATTTACATTGCTCCATTCATAGTCCTATTGGGTTTCCCCAATAGCCTGTGATGGGCTTAACAATTAAAAACAAACATGTGGCCGAAACACAAGGTCAATGGTATCAAATCTTTCAAGGTATTATACACAGTCGACTCTTCCAAGCCGTAGGCTCTACAAGCCTAGGAAAATTTGAGTGTAGAGAAAGTAACAACAAAGCCATAGAAAATAAAAGTTTACTCATATAATTTGCATAAGAGTTCGATGGTCTAGCTACTTTCAATCAATAAAATCAACAATGCAACGAATTAGTTGATGCATGGAAATAAATATGAAACTATAAAATCAATGAAAAGCAACATTATTGAAGGAAAAATCACTGATTACCTCTTGCAACCAAGAAATTCCCCTTCGGTTTTCCCAAAAGCTTCGTTCCACACCAGTTTTCTGTCGGTTCCAGTGGATATCTGCTTCAAAATAACATCTTTCTACATTTTAGTATGCCTCCACTAAGGGGCTGTTTCTAAATGATAATGGGCATTAATGATATTACTACCCCATTCTAAATTCGAATTCTTTCCATTCTATCAATGGCAGACCACGTTCATCATGGGATTTTCTCATGATATCGATTTAAATTTCATCCATTCAATAATGATAATTATCGGTTTCAAATTCACTAAGTATATATATTTATATGAATATATATTCACACACACACACACACACATATATATTTACATACTTTATATTTATATTCAAATTTGTTCACACATATGCTTGTTCTCGACACACACATATATTTATATATGTATTTATATATATGTACACACACACACATATATATATTCGCACGTGTGTGTATATATATATATATACATATATTTGTATTCACATATGAATGTTTTCGTGTGCATAACTATCATTTATATAAAAATGGTCTTTCATTTTCATTTCACAATGATATAAAATGCATAATTGAGATTCACACATTCGTTCTCATACCAAATCGCACTTTCATTTTCCTCTAAATTCAAAACACAAGCTCAAGATTGACTTTTTCAAATATAAGTTTCCATGTAATTTTGTTTCACAAATGCATCTTTTCAATCATCGAGTCATTTCAATCAACTTAATGTAATTTCTATATGAATTCTCAATTGCAGATATCATGCCATTTTGTGGTGTTTGCACCCAGATTCCATTGAGCTTACCGTTCGATCTGGCTAAACAATCCTACTTCAATCGTGTTCTTGTCCTTCAACCTGTCACCCTGCAACTGCACACACTTGCACTTGCAAAATTCATCAGTTCAATTCTTGATAACATATAAGATAATTTAAAAAGATCGTATTGTCAACATCAGTTAAATTCTTTCAATCTATTTCAAAATTTCCAAAATTTCCATTTAACATATTGAATTTCTTCAATATTTCAATTTACCATATTATAATTAATATGCAATAAATTTGGGTTATGACATAAATCCACTAAAATTTGTAGATCCCTTGTCACTTGGTCTCCACAAAGGAAGGATGGATCAAATTAAACTTTGGTGGCACCTCTAGGGGGAACTTGTAATGTCGCCTTCCTAACCTATTCAACAATTTGGCAGAGTTATCCTATTTAGTAGTTTCCGTAGGCTAATGGGGTTATGGTTAGGTAACTTGGCGACTATTTATCCATCATGGTGTGGTTGGGAGTTGTGTATCACCCTTTTATGGAGTATTTTTGGTGATTTCTCTCATACTTACTATTTTTAGTAATTCAGTCTTAGGCATTGATGAAGCCAATTGTCAATCCTGCTATTTTTAGTAATGTCACTGGGAGTAGTTGATATCAATATTTTAATATTTAAAGGTTTTGGTGTAATAAAATTTTAAATAATGTATAGTCATTAAAGTTAAATTAAATATTTAACTTATGTTATTTATTTTATAAAGTTACTTTATTAAAAGGGGTCATGTGAGACATAAGGAAATATTATAAAGTTGATATTTGAGCAACTTAAGTGGGATGCACAAGAGGGAGTTATAAGGAGTATTTAAATTAAAAGAAATATTTTATTTCCCAAGGGGGGCGTGGGGTTTTGAGGAGTCTATAAAATCATTTCAAGAGTTCATTTCATTTTTTTATGTTGGATATTGGATATTGGTTTCTACAGGATGGAGAAGATATTTCTTTAGGAAGGTTTGTGAGGATGAAATCCCTTGTAAGCAATATCCTCTACATTAGTGAAAGATCTAATCTGGAGGACTCATGGTGGTTTCATATAGGAATCACAACTGAGCGTATTTGTGGAGCTTTTCACTTAAGTTTTATTAGAGTTGTTGCATATTTGTCTAGAGGAGACAAAATAAAGGGGAGTTTTGTGAGTTTGTTTGTTGTTTGGGTTTCCTTTTGTTGGCCGTACCATCCTTGCAGTTGGTCGTAGCATTTTGGGTGTGGCATTGGAATTTGGGAGCTTCCAGTGGAGATTTGTGTTTGTTACTTTGGCCTAGAGGTGGTGCCTAGGGTTCATATTGCCTGCTATTTCAATCTCATTGACAACAAAAGCAATTTTTGGTTGTGGCATCCCATTTTGACAATTCTAGCTTGTTGGTTGCAACTACAACCCTTTGAAAAAGTTTCCAACTTTTTTTGGGTATGTTGGATTTAGATATGAAGTGATATTTTATGAACTGGGTTATCGTTTGTAATCGAGAAAAACTCAATATTTTGATTGTAAGTCAATCTTAATTTTCTACTCCTTATAATTCTGAGTTTGTCAAATTTTTTGAGTTGTTAAGTTGTTGCAATACATTGTACTTTTCTGCACTTATTTCTCTTTGCAAACTATCAAAACCTATTGCAAAAAACATTGCAAACTTGCTAGAGAAAACAAAAAAAAGGGGTAGAACAAGGGTGTATGTTACAGAACCTAGGTGTCTATGGTGTAGGTTGTCTCTTGAGAGACCATAATGAGATGATAATTAGTAGTCTAAGTATTCTACCCCCTTGAAATAAAAAATGAAGCTGAATTATAGGAGTTATGGCATGGGTTAAAAGAAAGTGCAAGGATCAGAGTGAAGAAGCTCCACATTAAAGGTGACTCATTGTTGATAGTTAATGCCATCTTTAATCAAAGCACAACAAATTGGAAGCTCAATAAATGGGTTTGGAATGCTTAAGGTTACTAAGCATATTCAAACACTTCGTGGCCACACACATCTATCAAGAAGGTAACATGGAAGCTGGTGTGCTCGCTAATGTGGTAGCCGATCAGGCATCAAATGTATAATGAAGGCATGTTTGACATGTCTCCCTTGAACTCATAAATGACTTGTTGCCTCGGGATCATAGCAACAGATGGTGGCCATCATTGGAAATAATTACTCATAGGGGTCTATGGGACAAGAATCGTCCGACTTGTAGATTTAGCAGGTTCTAACTGGTGTTACTATACAAGGCCATCATGAATAAATCTAAGGACACTATTAAATCATGGGAATTGTGGGAAGGTCTGGGTGAAGAATGAGATTATATTTGCCCACATCTCCAACATTAACTGTAGTGTGTGAAGGAAATTGGCCTACCCTATTTCTACTAGCTCAATCATAATGCAAGGAATTAGATTGGCAAGGTGGTGTTGATGTGGTTGTTATACACACAACAACATGAAGATAAATCCTTGCTAATTGAAAAAGAGAACCCATATTTCTTGAAAGAATCACTAGAATTTCCTATTTAAAGGGAATCTTAGCTATCCTGGAAGGCTCGGGAATGTCAGGTCTTGACGCACTAGGTTCGCTCAGGGCTCATTGTGCAAATTAGTGTTAATCATAAGGGGCCTCCTAGATTAAAACTTTAAACTCTCAAGCAATTGAGTAATGTAAAGATTTATCAAATACATGACATGCACTATATTCACTTCTAAAACCCCAAATCATTCAAAAAAGATAAGAGAAAAATATAAAGAAAGGTTACATTTGAGAAGAAAAGGGCCTAAGAAATTAATGTCTCCCAGTTATTATCCACACTAAAAAATAACTAAACCAAAGCATTAACTATTTAGTATTTCACCAGATTGCTTCACAACTACATATAAAATAGTACAAAAGTTTAAAGGAAAATAACCATTCACCACTGAAACAATATCAAAATGCACCCAAATCTAGAGCAAAAAATTGACTCAAGTCTAATAGGAGCAAACATAATTCAGCTATGCAAGATTTATGATTTGGAATAACCTTCGAATTGCTTTGATATTAGAAACTTCTACTATAAACACAAGTTTTTATGCTAGAATTGAATAAAAAACATGGCTTAAACATAAAATTGGTGATGTTCCAAATTTAGCCTAATTGTTTCAACAATTTGATCCTTAAAAAAGAGTGACTCCTTGCCTTTTATAGAACACAAGGTAGTAGTCAGATACAAAAGCACATGGATCAACAAGAATTAGCCAATCAAGATAATATAACATGTGACATATGAGCACATTTGACACAACAACAAATATTTTTTGCATTCCCTTTTGTTACACTCAAAGTTGACCTTTTGATTGTTAGAGTAATCATGCATTAGCTAATAATTAATTAATCTTTAATTGATTATTAGTCTAATTTATTCTCGTGCACTTAAGCTAAACTTAGGAGTGTTTTATGCTTTATTAGTTGAACTAATATTAAATCATTATGTCACATCTCATGTGATGTTGACACTTGTCATGATCTGACCCCTTTCTCATTTAGGGCTTTGTTCTTATAAGCACTCAACCCTCATTGTAAATATTACTCAGATATTATCTGGAGCTTTCATATCTTCTTGAAAGTCTCTTCTATAGCTTTTTCTTGTTGAAGAATATAGCAATTCTTTGTTTGTAGATCTCTTGCGTGGAAGGTGTATTTGTTTGTTGTTTGATCCTATGGCTTGTGGTTTTGTGCTTGTTTCACAATTATACCATGGTATCGGAGCGTGGATTTAGTGAACTCCTTCTTGATTTATGATGTTTTCTTCTTCAATGAGGGTTGTAGGCTTAAGATCTGAATCCCCTTTGCTTTCTTTGCAAATTTTGGAGGTGGGAATTTTTTGGTGTATTTTTGTGTAAAAAGGAATTTGGCGTGGGATCCAAAGTTGTCAAGAAAGTTAAATTTGGCTTTTGTTTTGCCTCATTTCGATTCTTGATGCCAGATCTACAAGTTTTGAAGCAGTTGCTCTTTTTCTAGATCCAGAGGGTAGCTGCAATTTTGGTGCATTTTGAGCCAAAACGGAGGGTTCCATTGCACTTAGAAGGCCCAAAAACCTTAAGATCGCTAGTCAAATCACCAAAATCTGTGTCCAAAGTTTTTGAGGATTTTTTTTTTTGTACAGGGGCCTGTATGACCCTTGTACGGATCCCGTGCAAGTATCTCGAAAAAAAAAATGAAAATTTTTAAGGTCGAAATATTTTTTTATAAATTTCTATATTTTGAAATTTATTAAAAAAATAAATATAAATAAATTTTTTGCTACGTTGAAAAGTTGGGTCAAATTTTTTTTTGGGGGCGAATTTTAAAAGTTTGGGCACATTTAAAGGAGAGTACCTACAGGTATCTGCGACGTAGGCCTGCGGGCCCCACGCTGTACCGCCAACGGCAGGTCTATGCTAATCGGCGGCGACCTTTCCCTCCCAACGAAAAACCTTAAACCAGAGCTCGACATTTTCTTCACCGCCAAACTTTTGCCAGGCCCACCTTCAAAAATTTTCACGGTGAATCTCCTCTTTTTTGACCAGTAAAGAATCCTTTTTCGGAATACTCCGTCAACCAACTGTTTCCTGATGATCGTATTTTTTTCCAAGGGGCTAATTTTTTTTGGTACGAACGTACCCTATGGCTCCTTTGACCCCCTTTGTGCCCTAAAAGGGGTGTTTTTTTTTCTTTTGGCCGTATCTAGGGCATACGATATCATTTTTTGGCAAACAAGATATTGTCGAAAAGCTGGTTCCACCAACTTTCCGGTGGTGTGGGTCTCATTGCTTTATTTTGTTGTTGGTGCATTCTACAACCTGTTGAAGTTAGAGGTGCTATTTTCAGTCCCGAGCTCGTAACTTTTGACCATTTTCTATGTTTTTTGTGATTCCAGCGGCATTGGAACTGTCTTTCAGAGCTCTTTAGTTCCATCCATGCAATTTTTCCAAATTGTTCTCAGGTATATTTTATTCAGATTTTTGTGTTTTCACACTCTGGTGAATTACTTGGATGTTTTAGCTCCTAGAAATTTTTTGTTTGTGTGGGATGACTCATTTTTGGTTGTTCTATATGTATTTCCAGTATTTTGTCCTTTTTAGGCATTGTAAACATCTTTTTCATGCATGTTCTCTTTTGTAAACGCACTGAGATAAAGTGCCTTTGTATTGCACATGTATTATGGGATCTTGCACATCACTTTGTACCTTATTGTACTCACACTATGATATAAAGTGCCATGGGGGTTGATGCTTGCCTTTTTTTTTTTTCCTTCATACCTTTCTCATGTGTGTGTGCCTTGGTTTGCACACCCTTTATATCTGCTTGTACTTTCATGTCTACACATTCAGATGTTCTTAGTTCTTTATCATGCACTACATTCAGGCATTCAGTTTCAGTATACCTGTCATACCTCTCCCTTGTCAGCATCATGGGGGGTTCTACTATTGGTGCTAATGCTTCCTTGGTTTCGTGTTGGAGTGAGCTATGTATACAATACTTGTTCCTATGTACTAGGAGATGCAGCAGATGGTTTCCCGTGCATTTCGGTGAGATGGAGCACTTACCATATGGAAAATTTTGCATTCCTATTTCTAGAGGCGACCTTCCATTTTTCACTTGATCAATTCTTCAGACTATTGGTACTTGTGCCATCTGTATCTTTGAGTTCTTGATGTTTTCCTTGGTTTTCCATCGGATTCAAGTAGTGTCGTTGGGGGCACTCATACAAATTCTTGTCTTCTTGATCCTATCATCAGATGTTTTAGCGGAGGTTCTTCTTTCAGCATTTCAACAATCATTCTTCGACAGTGTTTGCAACTTCTTCATGCTTTTGGATGTTCCTTTGTTCCTATTTTTTAGGACATTGTCTTGTCTGGAGGCTTCTTCAATCCTTCACTTGGCTTTCATCTCTTTTTGGAGCAGAGTTTTTCCCATGAGGTTTTCTCTATTTCTCCGCATTATAGAGATCTTTTGTTTGTACATGGGTACCTATTTTGGCCTTGTTTTTTTGGGACCAATCATGCATTCTTTTTAGGGTTTTTAGCTACTCCCTAAGTTCATCTTAAGGGGGGGTGTTAGAGTAATCATGCATTAGCTAATAATTAATTAATATTTAATTGATTATTAGTCTAATTTATTCTTGTGCACTTAAGCTAAACTTGGAAGTGTTTTATGCTTTAATAGTTGAGCTAATATTAGACCATTATGTCACATCTCATGTGATGTTGACACTTGTCATGATATGATCCCTTTCTCATTTAGGGATTTGCTCTTATAAGCACTCAACCCTCATTGTAAATATTACTCGGATATTATCTGGAGCTTTCATATCTTCTTGAAAGTCTCTTTTGTAGCTTTTTCTTGTTGAAGAATATAACAATTCTTTGTTTGTAGATCTCTTGCGTGGAAGGTGTATTTGTTTGTTGTTTGATCTTGTGGCTCGTGGTTTTGTGCTTGTTTCACAATTCTAACATTGACTTCTGATAATTACCCTTTGATGCATGAAATCATGGGTAAAAGAACATCGAGTTCTTTTAGTCTTCAAAACCTACAAGAACAAAATGCCAGCTTCAAAATGCCCAGTTCCGATAATGAGCTTTGTTTTTGGGAAAAATTCTCGGGCTCTTGAGGGTCAGGAAATTTTTTAGTTTCGTTGGCTTCAAAAACTTAAATAATTCTTCTTCTGGTTTCTCGCTATCCACCCTCAGACACTTATTGGGCTAAGTCATATCGAGTTTTGTTTCGATTGTTGGAATACTTTTACCACTTTCGCTTTTTAAAATTTCCTACCAACACTTTCTTTTACCATCGACACCTTTCCCTCAACAACCATGATCTCATGGTTTCTTGCATCAATTAACAATACCCATCAAGTAAAATATTAGGCATTTAGTTAACACATCCATAAAATAAACATTTATTAAATTTTGCATTAATTTGATTTAAACCTTTCACAAAGCATGATTACAAGTATAACAATAATCTCCTTTAGTTTTCCAGTTTTTTGAATTTGTGGGTTTAAATTTTTTTTGGGTTTAGAAGTGGACTATTTAGACATTCACCACTCAATACCAAATCTTTCTTTTGGTGGAGAATTTCCTAGATCCATACCGACCTTTATTCGAACGGTAATTTATTCAATGCTGACACCCTACACTCTTCCAATTGACTTAGCCGTCACCTCGACCCATCCGCTTCATGCATTTAATGCTACTACTAACTACACCCTACCAAACTATCTGCTCGACTGAGAAAATCTCTTAGGTAATCCACGACACCTTAGTCTCAAGCTAACCTACCCACCAGAATCCAGTGTGATAAACTTCCCAAGACACTCGACTTGGCCCAAATTTTACCTGATACCTATATCATGCATACTCTTTCATTTTTTTACCTTGTGCACGAGACATAATTATGGATTTACCCTTCCATTAACTAATCGGGCAATTTTGAAAATTTAGGCTCCCCATGTTACCAGAGGTAACTTGGGGCATGTTGTGCGACCACACAACAGGTGGCCGAGCTCTAGTTTTGTTGTGATGGACACCTCGGTGTGCCTAACCTACTCTTAGAGGAAAATGGAATTTCTAGGGTCCATTTCTGATCAACATCTCAAGAAAATGCTACGGGAGAATAATAATCTCATCCTACGGGCAGCAAAGTGGATGTTGGGAGTGGAATTTTTGGTGGATGAGAGATGCCATTGTTTGAGCATTGACATATCCTCCTAGTTTGTGGCTTCATTGTTGGACCTTAGGGAGCCAACTGAGATGGTGAAAGCTTTAATGAAGACCCTCTTCAAGAAATTCTTCTTGGGTAGTGTAGTGGCTTGGTGTGGAGTCGATATCCTGAGGCCTAGTACTATCCAAATGGTGTTGGTTGCGAGGGAAGTCGTGGAATGACTCCCCTCTCTCTCCAACTTCCACACGATGATGTTAATGCAACATTATGCTAAGGCCATAGATGCCTATGAATTTCTTAAGTGCATCACTAACCTAGAGCCAATGTACAAACTTGGGTGGCTCAATGAGTTCGCCTAGTTGTTTTCACAGGCAAGTGATAGTTAGATCAAATCTCTGTGTTTTGATTATTAGATAGCAATTAACCCCGACTTTTGTTTATTCTTTCTATGGTATTAACATTTTGAGGGGCCTCAACTCTGTTCTATAATGAAAAACTATGTTTTAACATCCTTTTTTATTTAATATATTGACACAACCCTAATTGCACTTACTTAACAAAAAATATACAATTTTAAAAAGAGAATGTAAAATAACACCACCTTTCTTCAATACAATTGATAATAATATTTTTAAAAATAATACTAAAAAATAAAATAAAACTGTAGGTAATAAGATTTTTTAAACTGACTCTACATAGTGTTGATTCAAAGTTGATTGCATAACAGTTTAATGTTTAAGGAGATCCATTCCAGCGTCCTCCCCATATATATTCCAATGGTATCCAAATCTTGGAAAAATATAATATATTCACTTTCAAACAAAATGTGTTAATTTTATCATTCTCACTGTTCCGTAAGATCATTTACTACAAAATTCCCTCTCTTCAAGAAGAAGAGCCTTTTATTAATATAAGGCTAATTAAATTAAGGGTTAAGAATAATTAACAGTTATTTCATCCAATTGTTTTCTTTTCTGGGTGGTCAACTATCAGTATCATTTATACTGCATACTAATTTTAATAAATTTAATTTCATTTTGATTATGAATAAGAAAATGTGATCTGAAATATTAATGTAAAAAAAATAAAAACTTTGTATCTTAATTTCATAAAGTGTAAAATTATACGTGCTTATATAATGTTATAAAGATGTTTTAATTAATTAAACTTTTAAAAGTTGTAATTGCTGATATAAAACTTAGAAGTAAAATATACCATCTTCATCTATTCAAACAGATACTAATGAAATATAATCACTTTAATAAATTATTAATACTTTTTAGGTTTAGAATCATTTAATGGTGGTGATCAAGATTTAGATTTGACTATCAACCCTCATTTTCAAACAAATCTTTTGTGATAATTAGTTATTCAAAATTATCCTTCAAATATTAAAACATATCTTATTTTAAAATGTGTGTGTACATATACACATATGTACACATGTATATATACACACACACATATGTACATATACATATATAAATAATTTTTGACAGTTTATATAAAATGTTTTGTTTTATGAAATATAACTTTTAAGAAATTTTAATTGTATTTTATAATAAAATATCTAAATTTAATCATATAGTCATCAAATTTAAACCACCAATATATTAATTGATGAAAATTTTCATTTTTACATATATTAATTGATAGATGATTTTCATATTTGAAAAAAAAATCACTAAATTATGAAAAAATAATAAGAAAATACAATGTAATGGTTGTGCTTCATTTTTGATGTTATATATTGTACTGTCAATTGTTAGTCTTTGTGTTTATATAGTAACGAAGATACAAGAATGCAATATGTGTGATTGATTTCATTCAAAAATACTGAAATGCATATGGATTTTAAATATTTAGTACACAAAAATTAAGGGTCTGAAAGCAAATAACTAAAGGATATCTGAATGTTTGATTTGTATATTTTTTAAGCAGTAAAATGTATAGTATTTATCCACCCTATGGAGAATTCTCGAGTTCTTCTGGTCTAAGAACACTCCACTCTTAACAGAGGCAAACCTTTTATAGACTGATAAAATTAAAAAACCAGTTTACCCATAAAATTTTATTGTAAATTAATGCATGAGGCTGAGTTTGTGTATTAAACCATTGTAAACTTAGTTAAATCAAGGATATACATTTGGATTTTCCAAAATATAAATCTGCATAGCATTGATTAAGTCAATATCAAGAGCTTTGAACAAATTTTATCATTAAATTTTGTGCTTGGTCTAGTTGTCAGTGTGTGCATGATTGAAGTGAGGCAAAGCTGTCCCACATTGCATACAATTATACAGACCTGTACAGTTATAATCTCATATGAGAGATCATATATCAGGATATTCAACAAAAAAAAATTTCAGACAATAATCTTCTAGATTATTTTAAATTGGGTTTAATAACTCTTATAATGCAATTTGTGCTGAATGATGATAAAATAATCTCCTCTCATCATTTAAGGTCCTGAAAGGCATGTATTTTGAACAAAATTAGTGAATCGATGACAAACCCACCTAGATTTCAGTTGTTTGGTACCATATATCTCAGTTAAACACAAACATTACTGTAATACAAGAAGTAATACAATGAAGTAATACAATGAAGTTGGACAAGTAGGTGGTGTTCAGCAAAGATATTACTACATAATTCACCATGAGGATCTTTAGTATGCATCATTATGTCCAAGGGTTTCCATCACTCCAGCAAGTTCCTAAGGTGAGCTGATGGCATAAGGATCATTGGGTACATTCAAGCCTAACCCATATTTACAAATCTTTAAGTTACCATAAAGATTGTCCATAAGGGTTTCTTATAACTCCAACAGAACTATGGCCAGGATGAATTATAAGAATTATGAGGTACATTAGAGCCTGGGCAATATTACAAATCTTGAAACTGTGATCCAAGCTTACAATATGAGGCTCTATAGGGCACCCACAACTTACTAAGTACAAAAAAACACAACTTTGCAATATCTTCTTCAGTGTTGTGTATATCAAACCCCATAGACAAAGTTACTTCTGACACTGTGACTGAACAATCTTAATAGAAAGGCTGGCTTACCATGCACATGGTCAGTCTCTGTGATGGTACTCAGCTTGGGCTTCCAAGGCCTGCTTCTTGGCCTCACCAGCTTTGCATAATCCTCCATCAGCTGATAACTGTCACACAGAGGCCTTTTAGAATCACTACCATATGAGTGCTCTCTGAATGACAAACCATTTTCTATTACTAGATCTGCAAGAAAGTTAGCTGAAATCTTGACTTGCAGAGAATCTCCCTTTTTCTGTATCTTAAAGGGCTTGGCCTGCATCTTTGCATTGGTCCTTGGACCCTTAGTAGTAGCATTTTGTGTTGCAGATGTTGCTACCACCTTTGAGATAAATGAAGCAACTGTGGAGACAGTAAGAGCAGACTGGAAGCTTCTCCTTGGAAGAAGAAAATATGTGTGGCCTACTTTCAAGTCCTCATTAGAAGGGAGCCCAGCAATGGGTTTTCCTATATAAAAAGCCTCAGAGTGGCAGATCCAATATCCAGGATGCTGCTCAAGCAGCTCTCCTGCTTTGATGGGGCCTTTGACAAGGTTGATGCTTCCATTGGCATGCAACACCTTGATTGTTGCATTATCACCTGACTTGCAGGTAGAACAGCTTCTATTTCCCATGGATGATTGATATGATTATGATCAATGTCATATAGCTATATAGTGTAGACTTTTCCATCGTTTCCACCATGGGGCACCCACAAAAAAAGTTCAATGCCTTTTCTTTTTATGATTTCATAAACTGTTTGTTTGTATGATTGAAGGTAGAATTTACCAACTTACTAAGATGATTCTTTCTGGGATTTATTTATTTTTTAATGATTATACATTGGATTTACCACCTTTACCAAGGTTTTCTTATGATTCTTTCAATCAACAAAAAAAAATATATTACTTTATTGAAGTCTTTGCTTCTCATATAATATTTTACTAATTCTGTTTTATATGATTGTATATTGAAAGAATTTATTACTTTATTAAGGTGTTATTTGATAAATTTTTATTAATTTTAATTTGTTAATTCTTTTATTCTTTCAATGAAGAAAAATATTCATAATTGAAATGTCATTGATGATAATCTAAATGTGTTCAATACATGATAATTATATATTTTAAAATCATCTTGTCCTTTCAATCAGAAAAAAAAACAAATTCCTTATATATTAAATCTAAATATTTGTAAAAATATTATCTTCAAAAAAATAAATAAAATTGTATTAAATAGAATGCAAAGTTGATCGAAATAAATCTTCAAACATAATAGATTGTGAAAGAATTGAAGATATTATCATATTTCATTTTTTACAAGCAATCAAATCCACAAACATTTCAAACTATTATCATAGACTCTAGAAATCTCATATATTTAATTAAAATAAGAGAATATTCCCTTTATAATAAAAAATGGTTTCTACTTATTTATTCATAAAATAATGTTTAAAAATCATTCTTTGACCACAACAATATTTAAAATATAATGATTTAAAAATTTATAATATTATAATAGTTATCAAACAGATATTATCTATGTTTTCATAGTATTTTTTATATATATAATGTTTTTCTTTAAATTTTTCTTAATAGAAAACAAAATTCAATTATTTGTATGTAACTAATCTACAAAATCCAAATAGAAAAAGTGGTGGAGCATGAGTGATGAAGGGCCAACATAAAGGCCCACAAGCTCAAATGTGGACATAAGGGCCCACAAAGTAATGGAGAACAACCCTTAAAGAGGAGTGATCCACTAGGAGCCATGCATATAACCTCAATAGCAAATGCCTTCCATGGCCAAAGTCATGTTGCAGTCCAAGGAGAAGCCAACAAATGGGCACCATCCATGCTTTTATACATCTCTATCTTCTTTTTCATCTTTGGATGAGAATAAGGCAAAGGCAAAGGCATGTGAAGAAACAGTAAAATTTTAACGTGGGTGTGGTTCACTTTTTAAATTTGTTTCAAAAGGTCACCTCCATGTTTCCTATACAACATACAAACCATGCTATTTTATGGAATGTGGACCATTTGACCCCTTTACCTATTCATGTGAGAAAATTTGTCACGTAGATGGGGACAATGATAATTGAACACTATAAAGTATGTAAGAGGAAAATTAAAATAATTGTGTAGTTTTACAAATAAAAATAGCTATAAATTGAATAAGTCTTTGATCTTACAAGAATTTGGTTTATTTTAATTTTGAAAAGGACCCTCTTTCACATAGGATCAAATTTTTCTTATATAAAGTCTATCTAATATAGGTTTGCCTTTTACTATTTGAAAGATAACATACAAACATAAATAGTTAAAGTATACAGTTAAATCTTTAAAAAATAATAAAATTAGATCACGTCTTAAAATTAGACTGACAAAGCAAAGCCAAGAACAAAAACAAAGATGTGACCTTATAAAAGTAAATAGTGCTCGGTCTATCCCACAAGAATTTGGTTTATTTTGACTTTGGAAAAGAAATATAAAATATGTAAGAGGAAAATTAAAATAATTGTGTAGTTTTACAAATAAAAATAGCTATAAATTGAATAAGTCTTTGATATGAACACTATAAAGTATGTAAGAGGAAAATTAAAATAATTGTGTAGTTTTACAAATAAAAATAGCTATAAATTGAATAAGTCTTTGATCTTACAAGAATTTGGTTTATTTTAATTTTGAAAAGGACCCTCTTTCACATAGGATCAAATTTTTCTTATATAAAGTCTATCTAATATAGGTTTGCCTTTTACTATTTGAAAGATAACATACAAACATAAATAGTTAAAGTATACAGTTAAATCTTTAAAAAATAATAAAATTAGATCACGTCTTAAAATTAGACTGACAAAGCAAAGCCAAGAACAAAAACAAAGATGTGACCTTATAAAAGTAAATAGTGCTCGGTCTATCCCACAAGAATTTGGTTTATTTTGACTTTGGAAAAGAAATATAAAATCCTCTAGTAATTTAAGAGGGAGAATAAAATCTCTTTTATGTAAATTTAGAGTAAATATATAATGACATTAAATATAATTGAGATTCTACTTTAGAATAAATATTATTTATTAAAAAAATGTTTCAAAAATAGATAAGATAATAAATAATATTGATTTAGAAATTATGATAAATGTTATATACTAATTCGCTCTTAGAAAATAAATATTAGCTAAGGTCAAACAAATAATTTGAAATCAATGAATAAATCCTAAAAAAGTAATAAAATTAGATCACATCTTAAAATTAGAATGACGAAGCAAAGCCAAGAAAACAAACAAACATGTGACCTTATAAAAGAAAACAATGCTAGGTCTAATCCACAAAGATTTGATTTATTTTGACTTAAGAACCCTCTAGTAATTTAAGAGGGAGAATATAATCCCTTTTATGTGTATTTAGAGTAAATATATAAATCACATTAAATATTGAGATTCTACTTTAGATTAAATATTATTTGTTGATGAAAATAGAATGTTTGAAAAATAGATAATATGATAAATGATATTTAGTTAGAAATTATGTTAGATATTATATGCTAATTCACCCATAATAAATAAATGTTATTGAAGTTCACACAAATGCTTTGGAATGAATGAATAAATCCTAAAAAATAAATAAAATTAGATCTCATCCTAAAATTAGAATGGCAAAGAAAAGCCAAGAAGAACAAACAAACATGTAAGCTTATAATAGAAAAGAGTGCTTGGTCTACCTCACAAGGGTTTGATTTATTTTGAATTAAGGAAAAGGAAAAGAAATATAAGAACCCTCTAGTAATTTAAGAGGGAGAACAAAATACATTTTAGGTATATTAAGAGTAAATATATAAATAACATTAAATATTGAGATTCTACTTTAGAGATTAAATATTATTTGTTGATGGAAAAAAAAGTTTCCAAAATAGATAAGATAATAAATTATATTTAGTTATAGATTATGATAGATGTTATATGCTAATTCATCTCTAGCAAATAAATATTAGTGAAGTTTAGACAAATACTTTGGAATCAATGAATGAAATATTTCTGACTGTGATTCACTTCTATGGCTATGGATTGATCCCACAAGTGTAGATTTGATCTAACATGTGAATATAATTTATGCTTGCAGATTTAATTGCTATTAACTTTCAAATTATTAAATTTTTATTTAGGGTTCTCATTTGTTTGCACTTAGTCACGATAATAACCCTCTCGTGTAAAACCATATAATGATATTGTTTCAATGGGTAGATAAAAAATGAGGACAACACTCTCAAACATCTAAGATACCTTAGTGATGTGCAATATAGATTCCTTGATAAATGGTCATGATAATGTGCACAAGTAGTAAGGATAGCTTTAGGATACAAGAGATCTAAGTGATATAAAATTCTTCTAAAATGGACTTGGGTTATTACATGCAATATAATAAGAATATTTCAACCCAAAATTTTGTTAGGATAGGTGACATTATAATTGCCACCCTAAGTCGATTTATGTGTCTCCACATTCTTTGGAAAGTTTCCTAGATGACTTGAGAGGCAAATATTTATTATTTATTTTTCTATGACAAATTGTAATTGCATTCATAGAGGTGGACCCACTACGGTGATGGTTACAGAGCATATTGGGAGAATATTCCTTATGGGTGTCCACTTATTGGGTGGGGACCACCCAAAAATGCATGTTCTTGTGCATGTTATTTGCATGTTATCTTGGGTTGGGCGCCCAAGCTTGCATGTTCTGGGTTTGAGCCATTAGGGAGTAATGGAGCACTCAAGATTGACCAATTCTCATTGGATATGGGTTAGGTGCCCATGTGAAGGCCATGTGATAATTTAATAATTTTCACCATGTTTCTGGGTTCTCCACTAAGGGGGGTGTGGGTTTTTTAGGTGGTCTTACTTGTTCTAATATGGTATTCTCTCCCACAAACTTCTATACATTGGAGCATTGAGATGGTGGTTTCATAAGTTTTCTTGCAAGTTGTCAGAGTAACGAAGTGCTGCCAAGATTAAGAGAGTATTTTGGTATTGTTGTACTTCATTGAGGATTAATACAAACATTGCATCTCTTTGGGTGTCGAGTTTTTTCTCGTAAGGGTTTCTCCACGTATATCTTGTGTCACTTGTGATTCTCAACTTGTGGTATTATTGTTTTTCTTTTATTGTTGGAATTGTTAATCACATATCATAATATTAGTAATCTTGAATACATAATTTTAGATATGCAACCACATATTTAAGTTCATATTGCTGCAAGTTTCACCTCAATGATTTCCAGTATTTGGTATCAGAGCTAACATTTTTGTTGAGAGAGGGATGTCTTTCTCTTAAGTTTTGAAGGCTTTTTGGCTATAGTGGGAGCTTTTGCTTTGTGGGTTTTGCATATTTGTGAAGAAGATTGAAAACCATGGCTTTTACCTCCCTTATAGATATTGAAAAATTCAATGGCACTGGTTACGAGATGTGGAAGTTGAAGATGGAGGATCTTCTTAAAGAGAGAGATCAATGGTTCGTAGTTTCAAATGAAAAGAAACCATCCAGTGTGTCTAATAAATATTCTAGAACAAAATCGACAAGAAGGCATGGGTAACTATTTGGTTGTCTTGTAGATTTTGTCTTCTTGAATGTTTTAGAAGAATCTACCACATACAAGTTGTGGAAGAGGATAAGTGATATTTACCAAACTAAAAGTCTAACTAATAAATTGTATCTCAAAAGATGTTTATATTCTTTGAAAATGAAGGATGGTGATTCTGTTGCAAAACATTTAAATGCTAAATTAATATGGTTATAATACAACTTGCATCTATAGATGTTAACATAGAAGAAGATAAATGCATATTGTTTCTTTTTTCTTTACCTGAATCTTGGGAAATCTAATTTTTTCCATAAGTGGTGGTGGTGTAGAGCCAAAGATGGATAATCTCATTTATACACTTCTTTTAGAATAAATGAGAAGAAATTCCATGAATGTGGGATCCCAAGATGCCTTGCATGTGGGAGGAAGGTCCAAAGAAAAAGGTGGGCATGTAAAGGGGATAAAAAGAGAGACAATTATAAATGACGTTCTAAAACCCTCGAGAAAAGTGTTGGAGTTGTGGTAAGTGAGGGCATGTGAATCTATACAAAAACAAGAAAAAGAGTTTGGATACCTCCACAAAAAAGTCCTCAGAAGATGGTGATTCTGATCCTTTGTTTATTTTAGCTAACACTATTAGTAATGATGCTTGGCTTATTGATTTAGGTTGCTCCTACCATATGACTCCTCACAAGGAGTGGCTTACTTAATATTCATCTTATGATGGGGGAGAAGTTTTCTTTGGTGATAACAACATCAAGAAGATTTTTGGTAGGGGAAAGGTAAAGTTGTGTTTAGTGATGGAAGGGTTAAAACCCTTGATGATGTTTACATATTATAGGAGTCAAGTGAGAAATTTAATTTCAATATCCAAGTTGGATGATTTTGGAATGCATGTGACATTTGACAAGTCTGGTTGTAGGTTGGTAAGAGGGAGTTTGGTGATTGCTAGAAAGGATCTCAGATAGGGACTTTGTTTAGGCTTAATTCCTCCACTTTTTTTAACTTTTCCAATGTAACTAGCATTGAAAATGTATGTATGTTGTGGAACCATAGATTGGGTCACATAGTTGAAAAGGGTCTTAAGACCATTTTGAATAAAAGTTGGTTGATGGTATTTTTTATTATTCTATTGGAAAAATGATTTTTGTGAGCATTGTCTATTTGATAATCAGAGTATATCATCATTTCCTAATGGAACTAATAAAGTAAAGAGATTATTAGAGATTATTCATTCGTATGTGTTTCGACCATTGGCTATTGACTCTTTTGGAAAATATCATTATTATGTTACTTTCATTGATGATGTCTCAAGATACACTTAGATTTATTTTACCCATGAAAAATATGAGGTTTTCACTAAGTTTAAGGAATTTTAAAGCCTTATTTGAGAAGAAAACAAATTATAAGATAAAAGTGTTGAGATTTGACAGTGGGGGTGAATATTTTTCTAGGTAATTTGATGAGTTTTGTAAGAATGCATGTATTACTCAGCAAAAGACTACTACTTATACACCCCAACAAAATGGGGTAGTAGAAAGAATGAATCAAACCTTGATGGATAGAGATAGGAGCATGTTGAGTGGTGTGAAGCTTGATAGATGCTTTTGGGCAGAAGCTATAAGTAGTAAATGTTATTTGATTAATAGATCTCCTTGTTCAAATTTTGTTGATAAAACTCCTTATGAAGTGTGGATAGGTAGAAAGCCTTTTGTTTCACATTTAAAGGTCTTTGGTTGTGAGGCTTGTGTTCATGTGCCTCAAGAGAAGCAATCCAAATTGGATCCAAAAGCACAAAAATAAATCTTTGTTGGTTACAATGAGAATGAGAAAGGTTATAAGCTTTGGAATCCACTAACCCATAAATTTGGTTTTGTCTAGAGATGTGATTTTTAGGGAGTTTAGAGCTTACTCAAGTGAAGAACAACCAAAGGATAAAGATAAGAAAAAAATAGTGCACTTGGAGACAAAGATATAAAAGAAAGAATATGCACATGTAGAAGAATAATCAAATGCATCTAAGGATGGAGAAGAAGAAGAGGGTTCAAATAGAGCAAAGGATGTGTAGGATGAGCACACATTAGAGGAAGAACATGTAGAGCCCATTACACCTACCTTAAGGAGGTCCAAAAGGAAACAAAATCTAGTTGACAAATGTATCCCATTAGATTACTGTTGTGTATTTGCTTTGTTGAGTACTGCTGATGAACCTAGATATTTCAGGGAGGCTCTCTCTTGGAGGAAAGTGAGTCTTGGATGCAGGCCATGTAGGAGGAGATGATGGCTTTAGATAGTTGCGATACCTGAGATCTTGTTAGTTTTCCCAAAGGAAGGAAACCCATTGGTTGCAAGTGGGTTTTTAAAAATAAATTTGGTGCAAATGGTCGGTTAGAGCGGTACAAGGTCAAATTGGTGGCCAAGGGCTACTCCCAGAGAGAGAGAGTTGATTTCAGTGAAATTTTATCTCTTGTTGCTAAGTTAAATTCTATTAGATTCTTATTATCTATTGTTGCTACTTGTAATTTTAAAATAGAGAAAATGGATGTTAAAATTGCTTTCTTACATGGGGATCTTGAGGAGGAAATTTATGTGACAACTTGAAAGTTTTGTTGTGAAAGGAAAATAACACTTGTTTTATAGGTTAAAGAGATCTTTATATGGTTTGAAATAGTCACCCAAGATGTGGTACTCGAAGTTTTATGCCTTTACAAATTAATTTGGGATTTGTTAGGAGTGAGGAGGATCTTTTTGTTTACATTAAGGTTATTGATGATCAGATACTAACTATTGTCTTATATGTTGATGACATGTTGTTTATGGGTAACAACAAGGTGATGATTAGGGAGCTTAAGACTCAAATTTTTGGCACATTTTATATGAAGGATTTGGGGGCTACAAAATATATCCTTGGGATGGAGATTAGCGGGGATCAGGTTCACAAAAAGCTTTGGCTAATTCAGAGTAAGTATGTTGATACCATTTTGTAGAGGTTTAGTATGCATGACTATAAACTAGTAAATATTCCATTTCTAGTTGGTACTAAGTTGAGTTTAGCTATGTGTCCTAATTTTTATGATGATTTTGAAGATATTTCTAAAGTTCCTTATGCTAGTGTCGTTGGTATTTCGATGTATGTAATGGTTTGCACTAGACCAAATACAACCCAAGTAGTGGGAGTTTTGAGCAGGTTTATGTCTAACCTTGGTAGAGAGCATTGGAATTTTGTTAAGAGGGTGTTTAGATATTTGCGTGCTACTTCCGATTACTATTTGGCCTATCATGGTATTGATGATGTGGTTAATTCATTGGAAATGTAGGGTTTTGTTGATGCAAATTGGGCAAGTGAGTTGTACATTCAAAGGTCCACTAGTGGCTATGTTTTTACTTTTTTTAGAGGTGTTGTAATTTGGATGAGTAAAAGAAAACCTATAGTTGCATTTTCCACCACCAAAGTAGAGTACATGGATTCTACACATACCTCTAAGGAGGTGATTTGGTTACAGAGACTTGGTAAAGGTATTGGTTTTGATTGCAGGACAATGAGGATTGTATGCCACAATTAGAGTGTCATATGTTTAGCCAAAAATCCTATGTATCATGCTCATACTAAGCATGTTGATGTTCATTATCACTTAAATGTGTGAGAAATGGTTGAGAATGGTAAAGTCTTGATTGAGAAGGTTGAAACTTTGGATAATGTTGTAGATTTTATCACAAAGCCAATGACCACAAATAAATTCTCTTGGTGCACCTGAAGGCCATGGGCCTTGATCACTGTACTTGATTATATTTGTATTTATATCTCATAGATGTAATTCAATGTATAATGTTTTACTATTGTAAATTATCACCCTTGAAAATTTTACACTAGGTTTTTCTCCCCTAAATTATTGAGTCTAATTGGGTCCCTAATTTCCTAAATTATGTATTCTATATCCCATTTGTAACAATTTTTGAGAAATTGCAAGCATTGAACAAATGCATCCAATTAATATTTTACCTTGACACTTAATATCCTGGAAGATAGGGATAGGACCCATTCGACCTAGGGCGTATGGGTCCCCCTATTCTATCAGGGACTAATTTTGGATATGTCAGTGTCAACATTTTAACATTCAAAATTCAAGTTGCAAATGTCAGCTATCAGGATTTAATTTTCAGGAAATAAAGAAATGCTTATAAATGCCTAGTTATTGCATCATTTAAAATCTAACAAGCATTAAGGAGAATTTATGAGCATTTTTTATTATCAAGAGCACTATCAAGCAAGTCAAGAGCAACATTTCAGAGCTTTATTGCAGCAATTCAAGATCCTAACATCATGTCAAATTATATGAATTTATGCATGTTCATGTTATTTTTTTTGTAGGTCTCCAAAGCATTAAAGAAAGTTAATCAAGAAAGAACCAAGACATTGAGGTGATGTGTATGACTGTATGACTTCAAGCATTCAAGGAAGCCATTGAAGGGTGGTGAGTTGTAGCACTTTGTGATTTCATCATTCCTTTCTATCTATTATCATTTTATCATTGGCATTGCCATTGTAGAAGTGCAAACACTAACATGGGGTTTAACTAAGGAAAGCCCTAAATGACATATCTCTTCTCTTTGTGAATGTGTAGATTTTAGGTTTAGAAAGGATTGAAGGAATCTTGAAGGAAAATTTTTCATTGTTGCAATTGATTCCCTACATCTTGTAAACTCATGAAAACTCACTTACAAAATTATTTGATAGTGTTCCGACAACTCTGCAACCAAAAATTAGAAGCTCAGATCTATTGTCAGAGGACCTCAAAAGCAAATTACAAGAAGCATACAAGGATCCATACACCCTAGGGTGACTTTTTCCCTCTATAGTGATCAAAACCAACTTTTTTGGGCATGTACGTAGTCCTCTGCACTTCCCAAATTTGCCTGCAAGTTATTGTTTAGTTTTTTAATCATCAGGATATTGCAATTTTCATATTAGGGCAGATAGTTGAATTAGGTTAATCATAGAAAATCAATTTTAGTCCATTTCTAAGGCTCAAAAGGATCAGATCCAAGTCTGATTGACTCACCTTCATGGTTGAAAGTCAATCTAAACACCATGTTGATTTGCATCCTAATGTACCTTCAAAAAAGGAGAAAAAAGCAACCCTAGGTTTAGACATTAAACTTAGGGTTCCCTTTATCTTTTGTTACAAATGTCAAGTGGGAGAATGTTAGGATAAGTGACATTATAATTACTATCCTAAGTTGATTTATGTGTCTCCACGTTCTTTGGAAAGTGTCCTAGAGGACATGAGAGGAAAAAATTAATTAATTATTTTTCTATGACAAATTGTAATTGCATTCAAAGAGGTGGACCCACTATGACAACAATTACATAACATCTTGAGAGAATATTCCTTTTGGGTGTCCACTTTTTGGGTGGGAACCACCCAAAAATGCATGTTCTTACATGTTATTCAAGCATGTTATATGTGGTTGCATGCCCAAGCTTGTATGTTCTAGGTTTAAGCCATTGGAGCCATTAGAGTAATGGAGCACTTAGGATTGACCAATTCTCAATGGCTATGGGTTAGGCACCCATGTGATAATTTAATAATTTTCACCATGTTTTGGGCTATCCACTAAGGGGGGCATGGGTTTTTCTAGGTGGTTTTACTTTTTTCGGGATACCATATGTGGTATTCGCTCCCATAAACTTCTATATATTGGAGCATTTAGATGGTGGTTTCATAAGTTTTCCCCCAGGTTCTTAGAGTAATGAAATATTACTGAGATTCAAAGAGGATTGTTGTATTGTTGTACTTCATTGAATATTAATAGAAACATTGCATCTCTTTGGGTGTGAAGTTTTTCCCGCAATGGTTTCTCCATGTATATCTTATGTGACTTGTGATTCTCAACTTGTGGTATTATTATTTTGAATTCATTGTTGGAATTGTTAATCAAATATCATAATATTGGTAATCTTAAATACATAATTTCAGATTTGCAACCACATATTTAAGTTCATACTGCTACAATTTTCACCTTTATTTCCAACAAATTTAAAGTTTAAAAGGAAAGGAACCATTTCTATTAATGTGAAAGTGAGTGAGGTCACTTTTGTGTCTGAAGGTATAACCTAGAGTAGGAAAGGGGTAAAAATACTAATCAAGATTAATCCCTAGGAAAAAGTGCATATAGCAACATATAAATTTAGAATTTTGTACCCACTCTTAGCTCAAAATATGATATTTATATGCTTTTCAATACATAGAGGTAACTCAAATCAAAGGACCCAAAACATAAGGGAAAAAGGGAACATGTATGTAGTTTTTGTCAAATTACATTTTACTCCAATTTGAGGTGTGTATGAACTATCATGGGATGCATGCAAAAAAAATACAAGAAATTAATAATAAATAAAATCTATGCACTCATTCAATGATGGATTCCAAAATTATTAGAGGAATTCAAAGTTGTTAAATGTATTTACAATTTGACAAATGACATGTAAATTATTTGTGGATAACTACAAAAACTTGTAAATAACAAAAACTTGAAATATAATCTAAGTCATGGTCAACCTTCTTCAACATTATGCATCAAGAAATCATCATGTTTCTTCAGGATCGCCTGTACTTCATTATTTGGCACTAAAGTATGTTTGATGAACCCTTGAGCTCTTGATACTAAATCTCTAATAGTGTTGTAGGCTTTTTCATGTCACCCAAGATACTGTTTCAGATTGGTCAAAGATAATTGAAGATCAAAAATTTGATCCATTAGTGGTATTAAAATGCGTGATCTTCAAACTCCTTCTAAATCATGTTAATAATCTGTTGAACCACATTGTTTGGGGGAAGTAGCTTTTGACTGTCATCTCACAGATTACATGGAATTTCTTCAATTTTATTTATCAGCTGTAAGTCATTTTCTTCACCAAACTCCCATGAAGATTGTAGATCATTGAGAAAGTTGGTGAGAATAGTGTCTTTGTGAATCAAAGAATCTTCAATTTCCATGTACATGTCTCAGTTGGGAATGAACCCAAATTCCTCCAATTTTTCTATCTTGAGTTTCCTCATCTTAATCTAAGATTGTACTTTATTTTCCATGTCTTCTTTCTCTTGAAAGAAAGCATTCACAGTGTCATCAAAATTTTCTCTTATGTTTTCCATCTTTTCCAGTTCCGGCATAGCTACCCCTAGCATTTTTGTTCCCAATGCAACTAGGCAGTCAAGATATTCACTAACTACTCTTACTCTAGCATGTACGTTTTCCACTTTCTGAATGATGGGATTCTCAACACGGATTGAAATTGCCTCAGGTTTGATGGATTCAGAGGATTGAGTGATCTTCAATAGCACATACGTGAGTTGCTCTATTTTAGCTTTGTAGTGATCTTTCATTTTCTTCTCCTTGTCATATTTCTCAATGAGAGAATCTAATGCTGATTGAACATATGCCTTTGCACTATCATGAGTCACTTTACCCAATTCAACCCTTGTAAAAGAGTATTCTACAAGATCTACTTCCTCATAATAATTATTAGTGAGAGGTTGAGCTATCTCTTCATATTTGTTACCACCTTATCAAAAAGCATCCTAGAAAGAGTCTTTTCTTTCTTTTTGGTTCTAGTCTTGGCAGTCGCAAGCTGTGCAAATTAAAATCCATTAGGAGAGATGGCTTCTTTCCTTCTCTTTGGTGCTTGCGAAGACAACCACAACGAAAATGGTGAACTCTCCTCAGGTTGTGTAGCCATTGGACGTGATGTAGTAGCTATATCCACAAAGGTGGTAGTCATGATGGGAGATGTGTTAGTCAAAATAACCTTAGGAATTTCATCTCTAGAGACTTGCAAAAAATCATTCAAAAATTGCTCCAAATTAGAATTTGAGATGATGTCAAAAGATGGCAATGACATAGGAGAACTAGTCACATCATCTAAACCTTTTCTTGGGCTTTCAAAAGGAAACCTTGAGATGGGAGAAGAATGCATAGAATGAACCAAAATAATAGGTGCCACAACACTTGTTACTAAGGGAGGAGAATTAACAAGGACATTGGGTGTAGATGTGGTCATAGGAGGAGGAACGAAAGTATACACAACATTGTCAATGGGGGATGAGGTGATAGGTGGTTCCTCAAGAATATTTTCATGAGGATACATCTCTACTTCTTCATGATATTCTTCATCAATCTTTCCCTCTTCTTTCCCATGTTCCTCTTCTTGCACATGCTCCTTTCAAGCCTCTGTGGATGGTCCCTTTGTAGATTTACCAGCCTTCTTTCCACCCTTGACCAAAAATTTGATCTTTGGCTTTGAGGCTCTACTTGAGCTTGGAGAATAATTCCTATTTTTGGTCCTTAACTCTGATTTCTTACCTACTTGTACTTCATAATCATCTTCTGATCTCATGAACAAAGTTTTTAATTGTATATATCTTTCATCCAACCAAACATTACTATTGGCCAATATTGGTTGGAACCTTTCTTGGATTTATATTACTTTTTTTGAGACCATTGGATTGAAGGAAGAGGAGAATATACAATGTTCTTTCTTTCATATTCAACAGTTAGAATAGTATCTTCATCCTCCATGTCCTCTGGGATATCATAAAGGTCCAATTCCCTTATTTGATCCAAAGTTAACTTGCAAAAGTCCATTCTTTTGATCTCTCGTTCTTTCTTGATGTCGACCCAAATGTCTTCAACCTGATGCACATGAGAGAAAGTCATTTTGATTCGAGACTTCATGCCTCTATATTCAAAGTTAGATCTTGGCTTGTACAAATTTATTGTCACTTGTTGCATTTCTAATTCAACTGCCTTTTCCTTATGTGAGGTCAAAATGGAGTATCTTCCAATCACCAATGGAAATTTGAATTCCAAATTATAATCTTCCATTTGTTTATTATGTACCACCATAATCTACCTACATAACTCCATTAGAAAAATTTATCGCTAGGATAATGTGGAAGCATGTATGGATAGCTAGCAAAGCATCCTACTCTCAAATAAGTAAAATTTGGAAACTATAGGTACATGCATCCATATTTGTTTACTGTCTTCCATGCCTCATTCGATACCCTTTTTTTCTCTAGTTCATGATCAAAGGAACACATGAGTGGTCCAAAAAAGGAATCATTCACCCTTCTAAAGTTCTTGATACTTCCCTTAAGGGTGATCTGTGGAAAATATTTGAAAATTGGTGTAACCTTCCTATCACTTTCATAAGTTAGACCTAGAAATTTTCTCATGGAGGTTGCAACATAGACCAAATATGAGGTCATGTAAAACTTATGTGTTGTATGCACTTGAGTCAATTTCTCATGGAGAGCATTGTTGATTTCCTCTCCCCAAAAGATGTGTTGCTTCCCTTTCAAAATGATCTTGATGTATGTGTACATCCAGTCCTCAAAAAAAAATGAAGTAGGAAAACCATGCACTTTGCTGAGAAGAGTAATAAGGTCATTCACCTCTTCAATAAAATCATTGTGAGGAGATTTTTTGGGCCATCTAGTAACACCTAGATGAGGATCCTTCAACCATTTACTATTGATCATTTTCTTTGCAAAATCAAGATCCTTATCATATTTTTATTGTGCAGATTCCTTAGAAATTTCCACATATGAATCAACACCTAGACACATGAAAAATTTGTTAAAGAAATTTGGATCTAACTCCATCACTACGTTTTCATTTAAATCTCTATTATTTACTTCATCCCATTGGTTACAGGTTGCTTCTCAGCTCTCTCAACAAACTCTCCCATGTCTACACAACTGATTTCTGTATCTCTGATTTCATCCAAATTCGATGAGACCACTAAAGGAGGAAGCACACCTTGATATTTTTACTTCATCTCTTTCCCCTTGGAAGGAGAAATATCTGACATTGGCGGAAAAAAGAAATTGCATAAATACAGACGCAAGATCTCGAGAAGTGTGCACAAAGAAACTGCATGAGAAGATTAGCAATATTGCAAATGTTAGGAAAAATTTGTAGTCAAGAAATAACAGTGAGGATTGAGAAAGAATGATTGCGTGAAAAATGGGGCTTGAGTGTGATGGGCATGAAAAATAGAGTGAAAAGGAATAGCTTAGCAAAGCAGGAAAATTTCCAATGTTAGAAATTTGGCAAAAATGAGCATATGCACTAGAAAATTATGAAATTGCAAGTGGAAATCGCCTTTGATCAAAAAGTTGTAAAGTCAGTAAAAATCATTGAAATTACAAGTGGATAGTTTGCTTTATTGCAAAGTCATGAAAAAATTTCAGCTTAGCAAATGGGAAGATTTATTTTTTGCAATTTTGACAAAAAACATCGATTTTACAAATGGGAAGATCATTTTTTGTCAATTAGTTAAAATTTGATGAAATTCTAAAGACATCTAAGTTTGCTTATTATGTCGAGGAAAAACCCTGAAATTACAAAGGGGTAGGTTACTTCGCATTTGTAAGTTCGAAAAAAATCACCAATCATACAAATGAAGGCAAGTCTTGGTTTTGCATTTTCGAAAAATTTTAACGCTTTTACAAATACAACTTAAAGAACTTTTGTATATGTGGGAAAATTTGACAAATTTACAAATGTTTTAAAAGAAATTTTGTTGAGTCATGGAAATTCCCTGAATCAACAAGTGGGAAAGACTTAACCTGTGAGTTTGGTGAAAACTATTGATTTGACAACTTGGAGACCTGATGATTTTGCATATTCGAGGTTTTCTGGCGTAACTACAAGGATGACATTGAATGGTTTGTAGATTCAGGGTAAAACCCCGACCCAACATGAAAAAGGCCTAAGTTCACTTTCATTGATGATGAAAATGACCGATGATACAAACAATAGTTATTCATTGTGCAAAGCCAAGTTTTTCTTTTGATGTTTCAACCATAAAGACTTTGGTGTGTGTACACGGGGTTTTAACAATGCATATATACAAGGTAAAGACATGGGAAATTTTTTTAAATAGACCATATACTCATTTTGAAGGTAAAAACCATTGATGATACGAACTAGGGCATATGAAAACTTGCATTCAAAGTGAATAAACCCTAAGGTTCAAAATATGGAAAGAATGACTAAACATTGTTGAAACCAGAGACCTTAGGGTACATAAAAACTAAGAAAGAAACCAAAATTTAAAAGCAGACACATAAACATTAAAACTAAGGATTAATTAAAATGAAAAACTCTAAAAAAAGAAGGGGAAAAAGAATAAACATACCCAAAAATGAAAACGACGAACCTAGGTCGAACTTCTACTAGAATCTGTTTGAATCTGTGTGAACTTGAAATAGAATCAAACAAACAAAATCCCAACATGTTTGCAATGAAGGTAAGAGGATGAATGATGAAGAGAAATGAAGATGAAAAATGATTTAAAAAGGTTTAAAAATGGTTTAAAAAGACATCAAAATGACAATTAATGCACTTGATGTGAAAATTGAGATTGCGGGAGAGGTAAAATTTGACACACATACAAATTGGTTTGACTTAACTTGCAATTTCGAGAAATTTTAACAATTTTGCAAGTAATTTTCAATTTCATGAAAAACCACCGACCTGACAAGACTTGTGCAATGTTGACTTGTAGGGTCGAGGAAAAACCTTGACCTTGCAAGTATAATTTTTTTAACTCTAGATAACTTGATTTTTTGCAATTTGGACAAAAAGAAGAATTTTGACGAACTGATGAAGGTTATTACTCGGAAGACATTCCAAGACTTAGGACCACACACTAGGGAAAATTGAAATTTACCTTGTTCTATGTACTTAGAGTGTATGAGACTACAAAACAAACAAGTTTCATATTGGTTATCTTGTGAATCAAGCACAATAGGATTCAAGGATAACAAAAATCTAGTTTCTATCTTGACAACTTGTAGGCTTGAATGTGTGAATGAGAAATTATTCCTTTATCTTCCTCCAAATATCTTTAGATCTGAAAACACTACACACAAGATAGAAGGGGAAGGGTTATTCCATATAGGGGCTTGCCTAAGTCAAACCCCATTTTAGCATTTCTACCTCCACAATGGCTATGATGATGTAAAAGAGAGCTTACCCTCAATCAAGTAGAGGCTAAATGTTAACAAGTTTAATAAATTGAAAAATTGATGCAACTCACCACTCAAATTTTCCTTCCTTGATGGACTGAAGTCATGTACTCATCACCTTTAAGGAGAATTTTATAGCTTGATTGAAGTCATGCAAGTGTTAGCGCTCACAAAAAAATGATAACAAAACATAAACACGTGATTGAAACTTGACACAATGCTTGACATGAATGGATGTTGCTAAAATACTGATAATTATACTCTTGATTGATCTTAAATGCTTTTAAGGATGCTCGTTTTCTCAATTAAAGTGGTAGGATTAAAATGGTGAAAATACTTTGTATTTAGATGTAATTTTTCTAATTTCTCAAAAATCAGATGTCGACACTGGCATATTCAAATTTGGAGCCAAAAAGAGGTTGTCTAGTGTGTGGTGCACCCTAAACTAGATCCACATTTTTTGGGGCCAAAAAGTGTCGAGGTAAAATATTAAATGTATAATTTTATTTCTTGTGTTTTATTTTTTGAAAATGTTTATAAAATGTGTAATTAATGCACAATTAGGTCCACACACATATGGGGAGCTAAACCTAATGTGAAATTGTCAAGGGTGACAATTTTTTACACTACATTTACCACCCACTTTAGTGAGAGTATGAATTTATGCTTAGACGCACACTAAAGTATGGATAAGCCAAGAGGGGCTCAGTTATCCAAATATTGAAGAAATAGGATGGTATTGAATCTAGGGGATGTGCTATCCCCCAAGATTCAAGATCTTATGGCAAGGAAACATGAGGAAAAATAAACACACATGTATGAGATGTAATGCAACATGAAAAACACAAATCATGATGAAGACACAACACATAACATAATGCAAAAAAATGCAAACATAATGTAAATGTAAACATGATATAGACATGATGCAAACATAATGGCAACATGTGAAGGGGGTATGACAATCACATAATAGCAAGCTCCACATAAATATTGCTAGGATCCATACCCAAGTCGTTCATTATTCATGGGATAACAAAGTACAATATTTTTTAGGTTAACATGAACCAAAGCACCATAGGCTAGTGCAGTTTGATATTCACTATGTGAGCTTTCTAACAGTAGCAATGAGAAACACACAAGGGCTAGTGAGGACTAGTTTTCACTAGGTGTGATCAATCTCATGTCAACCATACCAAGAGTTATAGTCCCAAAAAATCTAATAAGGCACTACACAAAAATGATCAAAATGCCAAGCTGACGCATCACCAAGTCCAACACATGTGAACAATTCCCTTTAAGGTAGAGTAAGACAATATATGCAACATGAAAAAAAAAGGTCATGAGAGCTTATTCAAAAACCCTTTCCTAGTGATATGTTTCCAATAAAGCTAACTCATGATGAGGGGTTGCCCACAATACAAATCCACATAACAATACAAAAGATGACACATAAAGGATCCACAGATTTGGGGTCAATACAAACCTTTGATAATATATATTATAATTATGCTCAAAATTGACATCATTCCCCTAGAGACTTGTGGAACTACAAACATGATGAAAGCCACATAGATATGACAAAAAAAACCTTCTAGGTCAACATAGAAGAGACCTAAATGCATCAATGTATTGCATCATCCCTAAAAGGAAGACACAAGATAATAAAAATAAATGTTTACCACATAAAAAAGAATGGAGACACAAATAGATGAATTTCACGACAGATTCATTTCCTTTGTATCCTTGTGCCAATTAGAGAAACAAGGGTCATACAAAGAAAATAAAAAACATAAAGGCATGCCAAACAACAAAATATGAGAGATCACATCACATTCAAACAAACACATATACACACAAATGGTATCACACATGCAAGATGATCTAAAGTAAATCGTCATCATCCCAATATTTCTCATCATAATGGAAGGTGGACGATACACTAAAGGGACTAAAGCAAGTATCATATAAGGAGAAACTCTAGGTTTAGCACATGGTGAGTCACTCTCATCAGGAGGACCATCATTGTTGCCCCCATCTAAATACATAGATTTGGAAAATAAAATAGATAATTCATTATGCACTTGTTCTTCTATCTTAGCTTCTTCATCTTCACTATCCAAGTTTATCACAATAGGTGGTCTATGAATAATATCATCCATATGTTCATTCTTCATTCTTTTCTTATATTGGGATAAATATGGTTTAATTTCATGTTTTCACAAGGGTGACATAGTGGATTTAGGCAATGATGAGGATGGATGGATGGGAGGTAGTTCATTAGAGTTAGGTTGGATAGACAGTTGATCATTAGGTAAGGTTTGATTCTTCTCAGCAAGTTGGCAAGCTATGACATGGTGCCTATGCTTACACTCTTTTTCACTTCTATTTATTCTTACACAAGTTTCATATTTTAATTTATCCTCCAATGCTGGTCTCTCTTCTTCCTTAAGAGGAACCAAAGGGACCATCATGGGTTGGGAAACTACCATGTTCTTAGGTATATAAAATTGTTTTTCTTTTGGAGGTACAAATATAAATACATGATTATCCCTTGGTCTTTTATAAGACGATGAAGGTGGAACCGCAACATACATGCTAGGTGATCGAGGGAGGAAACTTGGTTTAGACTTAGGTTCCTTTACTACCTTTGGGGTAGGAGAAATATCCATTAAAGTCACAATGGGCCGAGAAACCTTGGGTGGGATATTATAAAGGGATAACTCTGTTATACGCTTGGATTTAATAAACTTTTGATATAATATAAAAAAGTGCTTCATGAGGTTTAACAGGTTCAATAGGTTGAGGCAAAAAATAATCTAATGAAAAATTTCCATGAGAAGCCAAAGGTTTAAATCCACTATGATAAACTATATGCATTTCATCTTCAAAAGGAAATTTTATGCACTTGTGGATAATTGATGGGACCACATTCATTGAGCACAACCATGGATAACCTAAATTCAAACAAAATTGGTCTGACATTGGGATAATAGTGAACAAAAAATCCAATTATTTTGGTATAACTTTGGGTGGAAGAGTTATCAAACATATTGTAGGGCAAACAAAACCATCATAAGTTTTTAGCCATGATTTTTATTGTTCATAATTGTCTTTGTAAAGTTCATGCACAAATAGAAATTGTTCACATTTTCTAAATATAGGATCAATGAGTATTCCCCTTGTGGGTTTATCATTAATTCAATTGGCGATGTAGAGAGGACCATTGTATGTATAGATGGATGCATCAATATGTGTAAAATCAATGTCATGCAACAAAGTGGTTTGGCCCTTACGAGGTTGAACTTCAAATTTATTTATCATGTCAGAAATATCTGTAGTAACGGAAAAAAGTATCCATTTCTCCTTAGTTTGGGAATAAATAATTAATAATAAATGAACCTATTGTTGCCTTGATTTAGTGTTGTAATGTGTTTTACACATTCTCATTAATTTTAGGGACCTTTTTAACTAAATTGACTTATCTTGTGATGCGTCATTTTCTTGTGATGCATCCTTTTCTTGTGATACACTTTACAACACACTAAATAAGACACAATTAAGTCCATTTAGTTAAAATGGGCCCTAAACTTAATGTGAATGTGTAAAACACATCACAACACTAAATCGAGGAAACATTAGGTTCATTTATTATTAAAGATTCATTCCCAAACTAAGGAAAAGACAATGATTGCAATAGATAGAAGAATGCAGATACAAATAAAAGAATGTTACAACAGATTTTTTTTCCTTTATAACCTTGTGACCAATGGAGTAAAAAGGGTCATCCAAAGAAAACTCACAAAAATAAAGGCACACCAAGCATCACAATAAGAGGGATCATATTACATACATGCAATCACAAA
>VDFB02337637.1:0-81103 GCA_007258455.2 Sequoia sempervirens
TCAAGATGTAGGGCTAAGGTGAGTTGAGAACTCACAAGCCCTCACATATTGACATGTGGCAAGTGATATGGCTTAAAAGGGGTGATGTGTACATGAGGTGGAAGGATAGTGCATGACATGGAGAGGGTACATAGTACCTTGGGATTGGGACAAGATCTCCTCATAAAGGAGGTACTTGTCCCCATGTGGGTGAGAGGACATATGGGGAATTAAAAATTCCTTGAATATTCTCATGGGGAAGAGAGAAGGAATTTAAAATTCCTTTAAATGCATTGGGGGATTAAATGTGAATTAAAATTCACATGGGGAATGGAGATGCCTTGTCCTAAAAGACAAAGAATTTAATAGGGTTGACTTAGGACAAATGACATGGAGTGATTAAGGTTGTGCAAGTACTTGATTAGACTAATTAATGAAGATTAGAAGCAAGTTAGATTTCACATGTGACTTGATGTGACAAGTCAAAGATCACATGGGGAAGAGCAAAAGGAATTTAATATTCCTTGGAAGGATAAAAGGAATTAAAAATTCCTTGAGAGGTTGATTAGGCTAGTTAATGAAGGATTAGAGGAGGGTTAGGTGGCTAAGAGAGATTAGAGGCCAACTTGCAAAAGTTGGAGAATGTGACACATCCTAATCAATGATTAGGCATGTGCACATCCCTAATGATGAGATTAGAAGATGGATTAAGATTAGATAAAAAATGATGGGGGATGTGACATATGAGGAATTTAATAAATGTCATATTTATTTAATTCATTTGATAAAAGGGGGAAGGTATTTAATTATTTAACTAGATACCTTAAGGATTAGAAAAACTTTAGAGGTATTAATTAAATAACAGTGATATTAATTAATTAATGCAAATAAGGGGATGTTTAGGCGAAAGGGGATAAATTTGGATAAATTAAGTGCAATAGTTTCTAGAGTATGCATTCTTTTACAATCAAAACCCTAGTCTTTTTCATGATCTTGAACCTATCTAAATCATTGGGTCTTTAGGATTTGAAAACTTTAAGAGGTCTAGCATATTTCTCACCACCTTGGTATTTGAAAAAAATTGTTCACTCTAGGTCAATATTGGGTGAAACATTTCATCCATCCTTCATCATATTGTATCCTTCACTTCACCAAACTTTGTAAACTTTTGAGTACACCAACACTTTGAACTTAGACATCTATCAACCAACCCCTAACTTAGCTACTTTGTATGTGAAATGAATCCTTTTCCATGCATTTGGTTAAGTTAGTTATCATCTTTGAACTACTTTATCTTGAAGGTCACGATTCTACCATAAAGATTTACAAGTCCATAAACATCCTTTATCCAAACATCAAAAGATCAAACTTAAGTCAAAAGTTTTTTCCCAAAACGTTTGCAAAGATCACTCCCCATATCACTCATTTTTCATCTCCTACTATCACCATTGCTCCAAAAATACTTAGAGCATCCCTTTTACCTAGATTTGAGTCAACTAGATAGTTTAAACATTACAAATCTCAACACAACTCTCCTAGAGCTGACCCAAAAGTTATGATAAAAATAAGATCACAACACAAGAGAATCATGGAGAAAACCAAAGTCACATTTACCTCAAATGATCCTAATCCTCTATAATTTGATCTAAGAAGTCACATTACCCCATCATAGCAACCTTTATCTCCATTAGGGATATATGAGATAGAATATATCATGTGAACAATCCATTTGTACTTACGAAGGAAGAAATCATGGAGCATCAAGCCTTAGAAAATATAGTTCCTAATTCCCCATCTTTTATTGCACAATCATTGAAACAAGGCTTGACTTCATCCACTATTCAAACAACTCCATCACTAGGGCTCAATCAAACACCAACACCTAGTATTGCAGCTAGTATTCATAAGGACTTTGACCATACCCTTCCATTTGAAAGCAGCGCACTTGTGGGTACCCTCGGTACCAATCCTCCATCCCAAAAAACCACTTGGACACCAACATTTGGCTCTCTTCCCATTCCCAATGATCCCCAACATCCATATAAACCACTTATGCTTCATTATTCCACAACAACCTCAACATATCAAGGACATCCATCTTCATCCATACCCATAAGTATCACAAGTGTGCCCAACATCTTGTAAAGTAGAGTGGACCAGGCATCACAAGTAGACCCAAAAGGAAAAGGGAATAACCTCATGAAAAATCAACCTTTAACACAATAGGGAACATCCTCATCCAATCCTCCCATTGATACATCAAACCAAACAGTATCCCAAAACACATCTATTCCATCCATCATCAACTCACATCAAAACAATGCCTTGATCACAAACTCCACCAACCCAGGTACTACCTTGATGACATCTCAAACACAAGGGAATCTCCAAAACATTGGTCAAGGGAATCCTTTTAATTATTGGACCCAAGGTCCTAATATTCCCTTAACATCGCAATATCTAGGAGTGCCATCCTCATCTTTACTGTTTTTCCCCCAAGTCATGCAAAATAAAATGGGGCCTCAACCTTACATTCCTCCATCACAATCCGCTATCTTACAAAGAATAATAAACCAAGGGAATCCACAGCCTCCCATCAATAATCTACAACCTGCTCAAAACATCACCACCCACAATCCATCACAAATGTCTCAAATCCACCTGATCCTACATTACAAGCACCTGCCCTAGCTTTACAGCAAGCCTAACAGGCTTAGCAGCAAGCATTCCAACAAAAACAACAAAAACAACAAGAAGCATCCCTAACAGCAGCAACAATAGCAACAACAACAACAAGTAGCCCTAGTAGCACAACAACAGTAGCAACAACAACAAGTAGCCCTAGCAAGACAACAACAATAACAACAATAGCAAGCAGCCTTAGTATCCCAACAATAGTAGCAACAACATCAAGCAGCCTTAGCATCACAACAAGAATCCTTAGTCACCCAACAATAGTAACAACAACATCAAGCATTCTTTTTAGCACAAAAATCAGCCCTAGTAGCTCAACAACAACAACAAGCCCAACAACAACAATAGGCTCAATAGTATGCACAATAAAAATTACTCACACAACAACAACAACAACAAGGTTTGTACTATAAACCTCAACAAAAAAAACATCAACATGTTAGGAACATATACCCCTACACCATCATCACCTTATCCTACACCACCATACACACCATACAACACATCATCATATTATAATCTCGCGTACACTTCATCCACCATCCAACAATACACAACATATGTTCCCCCATGTAGTCCACCAGATGATGTGGCATCACAACTCAAGGTGTTAACACAAGAAATACAAGACATCTGAATGGGAAAAATGAAGAAACCTTATCCATAGAACCTATGCCCATATCCATTTTATCGAATCATCACAATGGTATCGTTCCCTCTCAATTTTGAAATCCTAAAATTTGAAAAATACAAAGGGAGAGGAAGTCCTGTGAACCATATCAAAGAGTTTAACATCATGTATATGGAGGTCACCTATAATGATTCCTATTTTACGTTCCTCTTCTCGTGAAGTTTAATAGGTCCTTCCATGGACTGGTTTTCTCAATTACCTCCAAGTATCAAAATTTTCCAAGAAATCATTGAAAACTTCATAGATCACTTCTCCTTCAACCTTGACATGGATGTCAGCTTAGAAGAGTTATAAACTCTCAAACAAAACAAAGGAGAATCTTTCACCAATTTCTTACAGCGATGGAGGAAAAGAGAAAGTAAAAGAAAATGGTTGATTCCTGATGAACAACAAGTGGGCATTATCATAGAAAATTTAGATCCAAATCTATCCTTCCACTTGAAAATGCAATTCATCACATCTTATGATGAGCTTGTCCCTAGGGCCCTTAACATTGAGAGAGCTCTAATCTCATAGGGAAAATGTTAGGAAACACTTACAAGACAACGACCATCAGCAGGTTCAAGCGGTAAAGCCTCATGAAAATACAGGCTAAGAAAAAAATATAACAAATGATGGTATAGGCGGTACTAAGGTGTTCTTAAAAGTGTCCCTAGGACAAATAAGAATCAAATAGCTAATGTTCAACCCAATTGTGCAACAAACAACACCACCACAAAATAATCAGGTTAACAACACCAAAATGCAAAAGAGGTGAACACTTAATAAGAACAACTATCCAAAATGTAAATATACACAGCTATTGAAACCCATTGAGACTATCATGAAGAAATTGGTAGATTCCAACCTGATAACACTTCCCAATTTTGAAAACTACCAAGAACTACAAGATAAACCACCCTGGTACAATGAAAAAGATCTTTGTGACTTTCATAAAATAAAAGGACATAAGACAGTGAAATACATGCGACTCAAAAACATTATCCATGATCTTATAGAAAGTGACACCATATCTATTGGTGTACCAGTCGGTAACCAGGATCTTAAGATATACAACTCCCCTATACCTGATCATAACAAATGAAACAACATGAGGAAAGAAAAAGATTATACAAATGTGCAAAATACTTATTATAATGTGGTTGCTTCCTATGATAGCATCATTACCATCGTCACCATCAAAGGATCTAGTGTGGAATGTGGAGTCACCACATGACATGGAAAATTCACCATCCAAGGAGTCCCATGTCCATCTAGGGTGCATCCTACTTAGCCAACAACAATCCCTAGCAAGTAAAATCTCTTAAATCAACTTAAGAAGATCCCTGCATAGATTTTTATCTTAGAATTATTGAGGCTATCCTCTACGCATATGGAAATCTTAGAGGAAGCTCTATCTATGTCATCTATCCTTGAGGATATAGATATCAAGTAGTTTCAATCTATGGTAGGACATATCACTAATCATCTCCTCACCTTCTTGGAAAATAGCTACCGTCACAACCATCTCATAATCATTATTTACCCCTTGAGGTTATCATTCATAAGAATAAGGTTAAAAGAGTCTTAGTAGATGGAGGTGTTGGTAAAAATATTTTCACCCTTCAGTTGATCAAAAATTTGGGATATTTAGAGGATACTATTGAGAAAACAAAGAGTACCACCATTAGAGAATATGATGATCAAGAGCGAGTATCACAAGGCATCATTGCACTACCTATCCAAGTGGGCTCCCTCATCACATAAACTACATGCCAAGTGTTTGAATTTGATCTTCCCTACAACATCTTGCTTGGTCAACCCTAGATCCATGCCTTAAAAGTTGTAGCTTCAACCTACCATCAGTGTATAAAGTTTCCTTTTGAGGGTAGAGAAGTTACCATCCATGGATATCCTGAGCCTTTTTACTACTGCAAGAATCTTGAGGCCAAATTCTATAAGATATCCCAAATACCCAATAATGACAAAAGTCCTACACCTTCTACCTTATTTATTGACCCATTGTCCCTTGCATCTACCTTAGAAATGAAAACATTTGTTGTGCAGAACATACCCGACATTAAAGCAGTGATCTAGGATGATGGTTGTGGAAACTATAAGCTAACGAAGGATACTTTTTTTGAGAGAGAACTGCCTATTTCTCCCAAATCTCATGGGAATCCCACACCTAGCAACAATATCCCTAAAACTATCAAGATGGTGGCTACTATCTTCACCAAATGGGGGAAGATGAACAAAGAAGATATCAGTGAGGAAGATATCTCTAAGCTACTATATCATGATGAATGACCCACCCCTATTCATCCTATGGAATATGACAACAAATTCTTGTAGCTAATGAATGGAATGGGGTATACCAAGAATGAGAAACTAGGAAAAAATGAAAATGGTTTGCTAGAACCTATCGTTCTTGAGAAATGTCCCAAGAATCTTGGCCTAGGTTGCACCACTAGTAAGGTTACCCTTATTGGCAAAGGTAATTCTACTAAATGGGATAAGGCTTCCTCTTGGTTACCAACATCATGTGATACTACTCTAGATGAATTTTCCCTAGATATTGCTGACCTATTTTACAATAACTCCTCTTCATGATATATCAAGATGAACAACCCATCCATATTCTTCCTATGGAAGATGACAACAAAGGTTTGTAGCTAATGAAGGGAATGGGGTATACCAAGAATGAGAAACTAGGACAAAATGAAAATGGTTTGCTTGAACCTATTGTTCTTGAGAAATTTCCAAAGAATCTTGGCCTAGGTTGCACCACTAGTAAGGTTACCTTTATTGGAAAAGGTACTTCCGCTAAACGGGTTGAGACTTCCTCTTGGTTACCAACATCATGTGATACTACCCTAGATGACTTCCCCCTAGATGTTATTGACCTATTTGAGAAGAACTCCCTCTTCATGATATCTACATCATCCTTCACGCCAAGCAACTGACCAAATTAAATAAACCTAGTATACCCACAACTCATTGACTTGGACCAATAAGGACCACCAATTATAGATTTATTTGAAGCAATCTCAGAATTCATGGGACTTCATGACAACTTACCATTAGTAGATCACAAGACTGGTTTTAACATAGAGCTCGACACAATGGTATACTATGGGGAGATGATTGAGTCCTTTAGTCAAAAAATTAATGAAATTCAACTAACTTGCAAATATTTGAGTGAAAACAACATTGTGGAACTCTCTTGTCCTAAAATAGTAAAAAGAAAGGATGCATCCGAGGGTGAAAACCTCTCTGAGGAACCTAAGGATGAGGGGTTCAATCCCCCCTTAGTGCAATGCATCCAGATAAGTTAGTATTTCTAGCAGAAAAGGCCACTCCAATCAATGTGGGAACAGAAGAAGCACCCAAGATCACTTTCTATGTTGAATCCTTATTGGATGAAGAAAAGAAGAACCTAGCAGCATTCCTGAAAGAGAAAAGAGCTAAATTTTCATGGTCATACACAAATATGCCAAGGCTTAATCCAGAAGTGGATGTGCATCATCTAGCAATCTATCCTGAAGCCAAACCAATAAAGCAAAAGTTAAGGAAAATGCATGCTCATATAGCACTCTTGGTGAAACTAGAGTTACAAAAGCTTCTTGATGTTGGATTCATCTGACCCATAGATTAGCATGAGTGGGTTTCAAACCTGGTATAATCTCCAAACCCATTGGGGGCATTAGAATCTGCATTGATTTCATAGACTTGAACAAAGCATGCCCAAAGGATGATTACCCTCTTCCTAACATCGACATCATCGTAGACTTGACAGCTGGGCATGAAATGTTATCACTCATGAATGGTTTTTCAGGATACAATCAAATCATGATCACCAAGGAGGATCAACACAAAATTGTATTCACTTTTCCATGGGAGACATACACCCACATAGTTGCCTAATTTTCAATATTTTTTTTCTTTCTTCTCACATTTTCCTTTTGATACTCTTTTGCTCAACTATATAAGTAGTGAAGCTTATAGTGAGTTTGGAGATCACAGTGGTCACTAGAGTAGATTTAAGATTTTTCACTTGCCTAGATTTCATGGTGACTATCATATAGCTCATCATGATTGTTTATAGTGTGTTTGGTGTGCGATCCAAGATAGACATGAAAGGATTCAAATAAGGATTCCATTCTGGGTCAAGTTAGAGTTCAAGTGAGGAAACCTGATTCACAAAGGTGAGCAAAAAATCCTAGTAACTCATGAAGACTTATCCATGGAACAAAAGGGAATGTGTAGCAAAGTCAATTCCTTCAAAACATGCCAGACACAACCACCACATCAAGACCGAATGGCACCCTCAACAAAACAAGGTCACGAGAAGCAAGTGAAAGCAAAGAAAAATAAAAACAGAAAGAAAAGGACCTACTCTAACTATATACAAAGGGTGAGCTTAATAGCTCAAGAAAGAAAATAATGCTTGAGGTACTGCTCGTTGATAGGCAATGAGACATCTTCTCTAGTTAGTGTTTTTAGTTGAAAGGCATGATCTCCTAAAAATTTAGAAATCTGAAAGGGGTCAAGCTAGAGCTTATCGAATTTTTCATCTCCCCCTTTCTTTTCACGGGCCTTTTCCTAGAATAGGACTAAATTATCAATCCTAAAGGCCTTAACTTTGAATCTATAGTCAAACCATCTCTTGACTATTCCCTAATGTTTGGTGAAATTTTCTATTGCTTTGTTACAGACTTCCTCTAAATGGAGAAACTCAGCTAAGTGACCCTCAAGGCGTTTTCCCTCCTGATATGTATTAATGAATTGTACAATAGGAATTTTGAGGTGAACTGGGAAAATAGGCTCTAGGCCATAAACGAGGTGAAATGAGGAATTTCCTAGAGCAACTTTATGTTGGGTGCAATCTGCTAATAGGGAAAAACACAATTGGGTGTGCCAATCCTTTGGGTTCTTGTCATGTAGTTTATGTATGACAGTCAACAAGTTCTTGTTTGTGGATTCAACTAACCAATTCCCTTGGGGATAATAATTGGATGAAAATTTAAGTACAATCCCATAATCAAATGCCCAACTAGAAAACTTAAGGGATGCAAATGCAAGACCATTATCATAGACTAAGGAAAATGGACAACCAAAACGATTTATAATGAAACTTTCCAAAAAAATAGTGACTACCTTATTTTTGCATTTCCTACAAGCAATTTCTTCAGTCCATCTAGTATAATAATCAGTCACAATAAGAATGTACCTATGGCCTATAGATGATGGTGGGTTTACTGGACCAATGAAGTCGAGTCCCCACTGAGAAAAAGGCCTTACCTCAACGATCGGTTGCAGTGGAACAATAGCATACCTTTCCCTAGTAGGAACAGTTTTGTAAATGTGACAAGATCTAATGTGGTTGTGAGCATCTAGGAACAAGGTCAGTCAATTATATCCAGCCCATAGGATCTGATGGGCTATTGAAGGGCCAAATCCATGCCCCATTATGAATCTATCATGAAATTGTTTCAGCACTTTGGCTGCTTCGGCTTTTCCCAGGCACCTAAGATAAATTCCCTCATGATTCTTCTTGTATAACATAGCTCCTTGTAGCATATAGTTGTTACTCTTCAATCTTAAAGCATTTTTTTTACTTCTTGCAGTCCTGACAGACATTTTTTGTTCAATAAGTAATATACTACACCATTGTACCATTCATATGAGGAAACATCATCCAAATGATATTGTTGAAATGTGAGCTCTAGTTCCATTTCTGCCATAGTGCGTGTGAGAGATTTTCCTTGGACCAACTTTATAGGTCAAATTTCCAATAGTGTAACCCATTTTTCTCTTCTTTCTCCTAGTTCATTTTGCATCAATAGGGTTTTAACAATTGAGTCTCGAAAAATGGAAAACACTTTGTTTCGTAAGATGTAATGTATGAATTTCTTGACTCCACATACCAAACCATATATGCTTTCCTCTCAATGTTATGATAACACAATTCAACATTCTCTAATGGAGCACTCATAAATGAAATAGGGTGCTCATTTCCCTCATCATCCTTCTGTGTTAACATGCTAGCGCATGAGTGGTCTGAAGAAAAAGAGTAGATATAGAAAGGCTTTAAATAATCTAGGCTGACCAGAACTGAAGCATCTGCAATATCCCTCTTGATTTCAGCAAAGGCTTGTTTGTCTTTTGGTGTCCACTCTACCTTGCATGGCATTCAATGGCTTGACTATTTCTGCAAATCCTGTGATGAACTTCCTAATGAAGTTGATCGTCCCAAAGAAATATTTCATCTCCTTTTTGTTGCCAGGAGGATGAATTTTTAATATGGCTTATATGCACTTTGGATCTATGGAGATTCCCTTTTTTCAAATCACGTGTCTCAACAATTTTAATCCTTCTGTCACCCCAAAGGTGCATTTCTTTGAGTTCAGTGAAATTCCAAACTCTGCATTTCTAGAACACCTTACACAAATCAGATATATGATCACCTCTTTTCTTTGAGGACATTGTAAGGTCATCCATGTATATGATGATGCACTTTCCAATGAGATCCTTAAAGGCTATGTCCATGGTGTGTTGAAATGTTGCACCTATGTTGATTAATCCAAATGACATCCCTTTGTATGCAAACATTCCCCACTTCATGGTGAAATTCATCTTGTCCTATCTTCATACTATACCATCACTTGGTTATACCTTAAGTAGTCGTCAAGAAATGACATCATTTGTGACCCATTTACAATTTGTAGCACTTTATCGAGTGAGGGCACTAGATAGTTGTCCTTTTTAGAAGCTCTATTCAGGTTCCTAAAATCCACGCATAATTTTATTTTTACCTATTTTTATTTCTAACCGAAACTAATTTGGCTACCCATGTGGAATGCCTAACCAAAAAGATGATTTAGGTTGAAAGTAGCTTCTACACTTCCTTGAAAATAATAGGTTCTAGCAACGTATTGATTGGACATTGTCACTGCCTAAAGGGTCTCACATTTGGCTTGAGGGGAATGGTATGAGTAATAATTGATGTATCATATGTTTTGATGTCTTCATACCCCTAAGAAATCACATCATGAAAGGTGTGTAACACATACACAATTCCTTTCCTTTCCTCTAGAGTGCACACTTTTCCAATAAAAACATTTTTTTAATTTTGTACAGTACCAAGGTTGTGAGCATCACATTGATTATCTATACACTCCTTCTTAGTTTGCTAATTTTGGTGCCTAGTGTGATCTAAATCAAATATCCTTTCTATTTGAACCATTCCCCTTGGTATTGTGTTGGTCTTTAAATTGATTACCCCTTCGATTTCAAGCTTGGCTTCCTCTAGCTCTACTTCGTCTATGATTTGGGAAGCAAATACATCTTAATTGGTGATGAAGTCAAGGATGTGCTTGTCATCATTAAACACTTGAAAATGAGTGAAATTATCTGGCACTGCTAGGGTAGATGTGATCTCTATGATGAATTTCTTTAGGCTCATCAATGATAGGGGCTGGAGGGTGCTAGTTGCTTGGGATAAGGCATTAGTGATCTAATTCTTTCCACATGGAATGAGTTTGATGTTGAATGTGTCTAGTCCCTCTATGAGATCCCATACCATATTCCTATAGTTTGTGGTTACGGGACATAATAACCCAGCCAAAATAACCCTAGATAGAATAATCTAGTCACAATAACCCAGGGACAAAATAACCCAAGGTCATAATAACCCAAGCCAAAATAACCCATAGTCAGAATAACCCATGGACAAAATATCCCCATAAGAATATAGAGAAAGGAAAATAAAATTTATAAATTACATGTATGTTGCTAAAAAAACTTTATTAGTCAAATTTTCAATTAAGTGTCAAATTATGAGAAATGCCTCTTATATAATCTAAAATGTTATGGTTGTCATAACCATCAACCAATATTTTTGGTCTTTCTTTGAGTTCATGGTATTTTTCCCTGCTTGGTTGCCTAGTGTATCCAACCATATATTTCTCTATTCTATTATCTTGGAGATTTTGTTCTTTTTTCACTTCTTTGATGAATTTCTAGACTGAGTTGTGCAATGCTTGAAGAAATCCACTAAATCCTTTGTGCCATCCCTCAATAGTATTATTTGTTATGGGAAGATCATCTTGAGTAGCTAAATAGCAATTCCACATTGTGATTGGAAACTTGGGTGATCATTTGTTGCCTCTTCTAGTTAGTTTTCTAATCCATGTGTCTTCAAAATAATCAATTATGGGTTGTAGGGTCTCCTCATGTTCTCTATAATAAGGAGATTGTTGAAGTGTTTCAAATGCATCAATTATGTCTATCTGAGGCACAAAAGCTAATGCAACAAGTTTCTTGATCTCATATGCAAATACTTCATCGGCACTGTAACATGTTTGTAGACCTTCTTCTTGAGCTTTCCTCCACAAGTATTGAGAGCAATGGAAAAAAATCCACGAATAGTGGCATTTGGAAAATTTTCAGAAATAGCTCCCATGAAACCTAATTCAAAATCAATAAGTATAGTTTTTTGGGTTTAGATCAGGTTGAAGTTGTTTTAATTCTGCAAGTACTTGTGTATAAGTGGTTCTTGTTTTGTTGCTCATAAGAATATAAATGAGTGGAAATATTTCGTCAGTTTTCAAGCCAAGAATTGTGTAAAATTGTTGAAAAATACTTGGCATTGTTTTAAATGTACCACAAATTCTGTGTGGTGGTGAATATTAAAAAATGATTCTCATCATTACTGTCATGAAAAAGAAACTTTTCCCCTTTATTGGTAATTATATATTCAACTTGAACATTTATTTGTAAAATATTCCACACAATGCCAAATCATTTTATTGATGCCTTGTTGATGAAATGAAAATGTGTAACCATCTACAATAAGTAAATTCTTGTTATTTTGACTTGTTAAAAATTGAAGAGGCATTGTATATATTAAGAATTATGAAGAATGTGTTGGTTCCCTAAAAATTATATTGATTTTTTGTACACTCTTTTAGAAAACCCTAGGAAAATTTAAAATAATGTTCAAAAAAATATATTACAAAATATCTTCTTTTATGAATTTGGATTTCTCCTCTTCTTATCACTCTACACACTCTTACTTCTTCTCCCCTTCTTCCTTTCTTTACTTCTCTTAATTCTACCACTTTATATATCTTCTTAATGCCTTTGCATTTATATCTTTTCATAATAACACTTAATCAACTTATTCCCACGAAATTGCCTTTATTTTATAATTATTTACCATTTTATAGGTTATTTAAGCATATTAAAGGTGTTTTAAGGCTATTTTAGGGGTATATAATGGATATATGGTCTAAAAATTACCTAAATAGCCTCTATAGTGGCTCACGATCATATTTATAGTTTATTTTATGTCATTTCTATTTTACTAGCTTGATCTAAAATGACCATGGGTTATTCTGTCCATGGGTTATTTTGATCACGGGTTATTTTTTCCATGGGTTATTACGACCCTGGGTTATTTTTCCCTTGGGTTATTTTGGTCGAGTTATTCTATCTAGGGTTATTTTGGCCAGGTTATTATGTCCTGATACCATAGTTTGCTAATCTCCTATCATGGCATGAGTACAACTTCCTAACTTGTTTGACCACTAACTCAGAGTCACCAAAGACTTGCAACATCTTAACCTTGTTTCTTAAAGCTAAGTGTAACCCATGAATTATCACTTCATATTCCACTACATTATTAGTGCAACAGAACTATAATCTATGGGAATGAATTGGATGTTGAATGCATCTAGTCCCTCTATGAGATCCCATACCCTATGCCTATAGCTTGCTAATCTCCTATCATGGCATGAGTACAACTTCCTAACTTGTTTGACCACTAACTCAGAGTCACCAAAGACTTACAGCATCTTAACCTTCTTTCTTAAAGCTAAGTGTAACCCATGAATTAGCACTTCATATTCCATTACATTATTAGTGCAATAGAACTATAATCTATGGGCAATAAGGTACATCTTACCCATGGGACTGGTGAGATTGAAGTTGGATCCCGCTCCTTGCTTCAATTTGGACCCATCAAAGTGCAACTTCCAGAACTTGGAGGGAATTTTACCTTTAGAGATGATGGAGCATGCTTCTATCTCTTTCGGTTGTGTGCCCATCTCGACATCCTCAGGAAGTGGCTTGCACTTCGACTAGATTTTATCTTGTTGTTCTCTCACAATTTATTTTGGAGTGATCTACCTTTTAATATGATCCACTACCATTTGACACAGGTAGCATTCAAATTCAAAATGGGATGTGCTATGCGCTCTACACCAGCTGGGTAGAAATAGCTCTTTGTCTATACACCTAAAATCAGTCATGATAATTAATTAAATACAAGGTATTTAATTAATAAAATTCTTATTTCATCTACTTATAAATAAATTATAAATTTATTTATATAGTTCACACTTTCCTAATTCTTCCATATTAAATCATATTCCTCTAATTTTAATTAAATAAACAAATGTCAAATTGTTTGTTTTATTTAATTAATATCTTCTTACTGAATTTAAATTAAAAATTTAAATTTAGTCACATGTCTCCAACTTTTCCTCTTTCCACCTCATCAAGTGTCTCATGAATTCAAATATGCTTAATATTTAAATTGGAATTATCCTCAAAAAAATTTGAAACAACTTTGGACACTTGGATTTTCCATTTCATTTATTCTCTCTAACACTTGGCAAAGTGCTCTTTTAAAGGGAACATCCTCCATGATTCCCTCTAACTTCTTCATCCTCCACCGTTCATCTCTCAAGTTGAAATCTTGACTATTGGTTGCTGCCACATCACAATATGTCTTGGAAATCCTATAAATACATCATTCTCCAACATTTGATATCCCATCTTTGAGCGAACTTACTCTGCAGAAATTACATTTAAACATTTAGAGAATTTAGAGCATTGGAGAATTTTAACATTTATTAATTTTAGAATCATTTAGTTTAGAATCATGTCTCAGTTCATGGTTGAATTTTCATTATCATAGTAACTTCATGCAACATCATTATCATAGTATAAACTCGATTTTTACATAGCAGCATCAATATCATAGCATCATAGCATCAATAACATAGTTTATCAATCATGTAGGAATTAGATTCTTTCATTTTACAGCATCTTCTTTCCTAGGTTGTCATCCAAAGAGTCTAGTGCATATACAAATTTGAGAGCACTAATTATTTAGAGGATCCTTGAGAATAGAGAACAATGGAACAGTTTTGAGGAATAGTTTTATCAAGTTTATTTCTTATTTCAATTTCCTTAATGTAAATGTTTCATTGATTGTGTGGTTTTATTATTCATTTACTTACATTACACAATTCATCACACAATACATTTTGGCACCCACCGTGGGGCCCAACCCTTTTTATTGATTTTTTTGGAAAGTTGTTTTATAGACTTAGATGTGAACTCTTATGTAGTGCATTCATTGTTTATTTTGGCTCATATGAAACATATTTTAGCACATCTGGTTCCTATTATGGCGCATCCAGAGCATCTTCCAACACATCCATCCCATATTTTGGTGCATTTAGTCTATGCTTTAGCACATTCAGTAGTTTTTCTAGCACATTTAGTAGTTCTTCTAGCACATTTGTGTGAACCTGTAGCACATATGAGTTATGTTTTAGCGCATCTGGTTTACTTTGCAGAATTTCAAAATTTCATGAATTGATTTATGTTTTCTATGTTGTAGGTGCTTAATACGTTGGTCAAAGACAAATATATCAAACTCTGATGATGTTTGCAGGGGCTGGAGTTTTTTTATTGTCTTCTTATAATTAAATTAGGAACCTAGTTTAATTAGAAGGTTAATGAACCCCTTGTCTACTATGCTTGTAAAGTGATAGGCCTATGCTCTCCCCTTCACTGGGTGACTAGAATGCTAGACTCGCTATTTTATGTTTTGATAGCACTTTTAGAAGGCCTATCATAGAGGGAAAAAGTACTCACCCTATGGGAATGACCTAAGTGGGAACAACAAAAGCCAAGTTTTCCAACCCACTATAATTAAAAGTGAATTTGGGGAAACCTGCAATTCGACAGTAGTGTGCAAGATAACCATCCCCAAAGCCTTTGTTCTAAAGGTTGGGAGGTCTCTTGAGGGAGTTTATCTATTTTTCGCACCAAATGGAAACCCTTACTACGAACCTTAGTGTAGAATCCATCCAAGTCAGTCTCTGGACACTTCTAATATCACAATGCAAGGGGAGGGAAGAATTTTCTCCCAACATACTCACCATATAACTATCAGGGATTACTAGCCAAAAGTGGAGGATTCAACTTTGGTTAAGATCCGGGAAAGGAAAAAAAATAGGTGCCCTCTAGGGGGTCACATGGATGTGTGAGCTGACATAGTTCTAAGATGTGGTTTATGGTATTTTAAGTGATCCTTGACATTAGAAAAGTGCTTGAACTATTTTCTCTTGTGCTATACCTGTGGAAATCAAAGGAATCAGACTAGATTCTTGAATACACACTCAATGTTTAGTTCCTAGGATTGCTTCAACTATTTTACAACTTGTTGTGTTTGAAGTCATTATTCATGAAATCATCCATTTAAAACACTCCATTCACAAAATTCACTAACCAAAAAAATCAAGAAAAAATAATTGTTTAGAAAAGCATCCCTTGAAAACATCCATTTCACTGATTAAAAGCAAAATAACCAGACAAACTATCAAAAAAATTGAGCACTTCTAGTTTAGCGCATGCATTCCCTGTTCTGGCACATACACTACTTTTTCTAGCACATTTGAGTCATTTTATAGTGCATATGGTTTGTCTTGTAGTGCATCTAGGGAATTTTCTAGTGCATCTAGGGTACATTCTAGTGCATCTAAGTTATTTTAAAGTGCATATAACCTATTGTCCAATGCATCTAGGTCACTTTCTGGCACATTTGTTCCATCTTCTAGTGCATTTGCAAATCCTTTTAGCACATTCACCTGATATTCCAATAGAGAACCAAGTCAAAATCACACCTAGGGGCAGTCTAGTATTGCATCATTGGCTTTTTCTAGCACATTTGACCCATTTTTTGGTGCATCTGAGTTATTTTCTAGCGCATTGAGTCCATCTTTTAGCACATTTAGTACATTCTCCAACACATGGAGTCCATCTTTTAGCACATTGACTCCTTTTTTTGGTGCATCTTGGGTACATTCTAGCACATCCAGGTTGTTTGTTAGTGCATCTATGCAATATTTTAGTGCATCCATACCTTGTTTTAGCGCATCCAATAAATTCAAAACTAGAGAGAAAAATTCCCCATTTGTTCGTTAGTTTGAAACAGAATTAAGGATATTTTCCAAAAAAAAATTATTCCTCAGTCACACCAGTGTCTTAAACTTGTTGAAACTGGTCTTTACGACTGGAATTCTTCAAACTAAACTAATATCTAACACCATAAAGTGCCTAATCATCCAACACATCTGATTGTTAAGCTAAGTTTCACCATCAGGATCTATCATCCTTCATCACGAAACAACGTTGTATAATCAAATTCAACTTAGTCTCATCAATAGAATTTGTCTTTCTATTTGACTTCATTTTTTATCCTTAGCACTCTTCCAAACAAAGATCAAAGTTTAGTCAAATTATAACACTTGTATGCCCATTCAAACAAGATCACAAAAGTAGAAACTCAAAGAAAAAAAACTTGAAACTTAGAACACCATGGCTAAAGTTGAAGAAAATCATTTCCATAAACTCCACCAATCTGAAGGTGATGAAATAACTGAGGAAGACATCTAACATGCTCAACAAGATCCAAATTTCCACAAGTTCTTAGAAAATATTTTTGAAAAAGATGGGGAAAAATGATTTCTAATGTTGGGTAATCAAGGTATCAAACTTCTGCATGAGTTTGATGTTAATTAACTGAAAGGAGCACCTGAAAGGACTAAAACTGAACCACCAAATGAAAATCTAGTGGTTGCATTTAACTCATCAAATGAAAAATCTCCAATAGTAGATTCAAGACATACAAAGAGGAACCACAAAAAGATACTTGATACAAGACATCTTCCCATATCCTTTTGATTAAACTGTCAATATGATTCCTTTTCCCAAACATTATGAATTCCCAAAGTATGATAAATACAATGGTAAAATGGATCCAATAGATCATGTACAGGAATTTCAAACCATGAGCCTTGAATTTGTACATGAAGATACTTACTTTATGAGATTGTTTCCACACAGCTTAGGTGGACAATGCATGGAATGGTTCTCCTAACTTGCACCAAGTATTAATACCTTTGAAGAGTTGGTTAATAAATTCATCACCCAATACTCCTACAACATCCAACACAACATAACCATGAAAGACCTTTGCAATACAAAACAGAAAAGGGGTGAATCATTCCTTATATTTTTACAAAGATGAAGAAGATTGTTTGCAAGATATGCTCATCCCATACCTGAAAAGGAAAAGATGAAAATATTCATTGTCAATCTAAATGATGAGATGAGCTATAGACTTGAATTGCACTGTCCACCTACCTTTGAGAAAATGATTGAAAATGGACTCAAAATCAAAGAATCTTTGGTCAAAAGAGGAGTCATAAAAATTTACAAAGAAGGAAACAACTCAGCAAACTCCAATCATTATAATAGTAGTGATAAACCAAAGTTTTTGCAAATAAACAAGAATGTTGGTAACAATGATGGTGTAGCTAAAACACAAAATGAAAAACTAGTATTTAACTTGACAACAACTGCCACCAAGACCAATCAAAACAAAAATAAAAATACCAACCAAAACACCAATCAAAATAACAATTCAAACAATACAAAATCTAGACCACCACCATATCAAACATCATCAAATCAAAGAAGATTCACACCTTTGCGACAATCACTCGAATCAATATTAAAGGAACTTCTCGCAGCCAAGGTTATAACATTACCAAAAGCGTGAGATTAGGAACCAAGAGTTAAAACCTTCATGGTGGAATGACGCACATTATTGTGAATTTTACAGAAACAAGGGCCATAAAACAAATGATTGAATGCAACTAAAACATTTGGTACAAGATTTGATTGATAGAAAGGAAATATTTGTAGAAGGACCCCAAACAAATGTTGAACATAAAGCATTCAAGAATCCTTTACCAAACTACGAAAAGGGGGAGTCCTCTTCATCAAACACCAAATAGAAAAATGTGAACTATGTTTATGATTCTACCATTCTCCATATTGAAGTAGTTGAAGATAAAACTAAGGACATCAAAATCAAGGGCCAAAGAAACATTGTTACAACTAAAACTCATCTCCATGACATCAACACCAAACACATCAAATCAATGACACCATACTAATCAGAGAACTTCAAACTAAGGATATCGAAATCAAGGGCCAAAAAGACATTATTGCAACTGAGAATCAAATTAATGACATCATAATTGAGCATGAACAAAACATTGTTACTAAGGTAGTTGAAGATCAAACTACATACATTGAAATCAAGGGCCAAAGAGACATTGTTATAGCTGAAACCCATCTTCATGACATTAACACCAAATCACATCAAATAAATGACACCATACCAATAAATCTAATCACAAATATTGCTGCAACTGATAATCAGATTAATGTCATTAAAATCAGAGAAAAAAAAGAGTATCAACTAGTCAATGCAAGCACAAGAGGGTAGGCAAAAGTAATATTGAAAGTATCTACATCTAAGACACTTGTTGCCCTTGCAACTCAATACAACATGGTTGATCAATTTCAGAGGCATTGTATATATTAAGAATTATGAAGAATGTGTTGGTTCCCTAAAAATTATATTGATTTTTTGTACACTCTTTTAGAAAACCCTAGGAAAATTTAATATAATGTTCAAAAAAATATATTACAAAATATCTTCTTTTATGAATTTGGATTTCTCCTCTTCTTATCACTCTACACACTCTTACTTCTTCTCCCCTTCTTCCTTTCTTTACTTCTCTTAATTCTACCACTTTATATATCTTCTTAATGCCTTTGCATTTATATCTTTTCATAATAACACTTAATCAACTTATTCCCACGAAATTGCCTTTATTTTATAATTATTTACCATTTTATAGGTTATTTAAGCATATTAAAGGTGTTTTAAGGCTATTTTAGGGGTATATAATGGATATATGGTCTAAAAATTACCTAAATAGCCTCTATAGTGGCTCACGATCATATTTATAGTTTATTTTATGTCATTTCTATTTTACTAGCTTGATCTAAAATGACCATGGGTTATTCTGTCCATGGGTTATTTTGATCACGGGTTATTTTTTCCATGGGTTATTACGACCCTGGGTTATTTTTCCCTTGGGTTATTTTGGTCGAGTTATTCTATCTAGGGTTATTTTGGCCAGGTTATTATGTCCTGATACCATAGTTTGCTAATCTCCTATCATGGCATGAGTACAACTTCCTAACTTGTTTGACCACTAACTCAGAGTCACCAAAGACTTGCAACATCTTAACCTTGTTTCTTAAAGCTAAGTGTAACCCATGAATTATCACTTCATATTCCACTACATTATTAGTGCAACAGAACTATAATCTATGGGAATGAATTGGATGTTGAATGCATCTAGTCCCTCTATGAGATCCCATACCCTATGCCTATAGCTTGCTAATCTCCTATCATGGCATGAGTACAACTTCCTAACTTGTTTGACCACTAACTCAGAGTCACCAAAGACTTACAGCATCTTAACCTTCTTTCTTAAAGCTAAGTGTAACCCATGAATTAGCACTTCATATTCCATTACATTATTAGTGCAATAGAACTATAATCTATGGGCAATAAGGTACATCTTACCCATGGGACTGGTGAGATTGAAGTTGGATCCCGCTCCTTGCTTCAATTTGGACCCATCAAAGTGCAACTTCCAGAACTTGGAGGGAATTTTACCTTTAGAGATGATGGAGCATGCTTCTATCTCTTTCGGTTGTGTGCCCATCTCGACATCCTCAGGAAGTGGCTTGCACTTCGACTAGATTTTATCTTGTTGTTCTCTCACAATTTATTTTGGAGTGATCTACCTTTTAATATGATCCACTACCATTTGACACAGGTAGCATTCAAATTCAAAATGGGATGTGCTATGCGCTCTACACCAGCTGGGTAGAAATAGCTCTTTGTCTATACACCTAAAATCAGTCATGATAATTAATTAAATACAAGGTATTTAATTAATAAAATTCTTATTTCATCTACTTATAAATAAATTATAAATTTATTTATATAGTTCACACTTTCCTAATTCTTCCATATTAAATCATATTCCTCTAATTTTAATTAAATAAACAAATGTCAAATTGTTTGTTTTATTTAATTAATATCTTCTTACTGAATTTAAATTAAAAATTTAAATTTAGTCACATGTCTCCAACTTTTCCTCTTTCCACCTCATCAAGTGTCTCATGAATTCAAATATGCTTAATATTTAAATTGGAATTATCCTCAAAAAAATTTGAAACAACTTTGGACACTTGGATTTTCCATTTCATTTATTCTCTCTAACACTTGGCAAAGTGCTCTTTTAAAGGGAACATCCTCCATGATTCCCTCTAACTTCTTCATCCTCCACCGTTCATCTCTCAAGTTGAAATCTTGACTATTGGTTGCTGCCACATCACAATATGTCTTGGAAATCCTATAAATACATCATTCTCCAACATTTGATATCCCATCTTTGAGCGAACTTACTCTGCAGAAATTACATTTAAACATTTAGAGAATTTAGAGCATTGGAGAATTTTAACATTTATTAATTTTAGAATCATTTAGTTTAGAATCATGTCTCAGTTCATGGTTGAATTTTCATTATCATAGTAACTTCATGCAACATCATTATCATAGTATAAACTCGATTTTTACATAGCAGCATCAATATCATAGCATCATAGCATCAATAACATAGTTTATCAATCATGTAGGAATTAGATTCTTTCATTTTACAGCATCTTCTTTCCTAGGTTGTCATCCAAAGAGTCTAGTGCATATACAAATTTGAGAGCACTAATTATTTAGAGGATCCTTGAGAATAGAGAACAATGGAACAGTTTTGAGGAATAGTTTTATCAAGTTTATTTCTTATTTCAATTTCCTTAATGTAAATGTTTCATTGATTGTGTGGTTTTATTATTCATTTACTTACATTACACAATTCATCACACAATACATTTTGGCACCCACCGTGGGGCCCAACCCTTTTTATTGATTTTTTTGGAAAGTTGTTTTATAGACTTAGATGTGAACTCTTATGTAGTGCATTCATTGTTTATTTTGGCTCATATGAAACATATTTTAGCACATCTGGTTCCTATTATGGCGCATCCAGAGCATCTTCCAACACATCCATCCCATATTTTGGTGCATTTAGTCTATGCTTTAGCACATTCAGTAGTTTTTCTAGCACATTTAGTAGTTCTTCTAGCACATTTGTGTGAACCTGTAGCACATATGAGTTATGTTTTAGCGCATCTGGTTTACTTTGCAGAATTTCAAAATTTCATGAATTGATTTATGTTTTCTATGTTGTAGGTGCTTAATACGTTGGTCAAAGACAAATATATCAAACTCTGATGATGTTTGCAGGGGCTGGAGTTTTTTTATTGTCTTCTTATAATTAAATTAGGAACCTAGTTTAATTAGAAGGTTAATGAACCCCTTGTCTACTATGCTTGTAAAGTGATAGGCCTATGCTCTCCCCTTCACTGGGTGACTAGAATGCTAGACTCACTATTTTATGTTTTGATAGCACTTTTAGAAGGCCTATCATAGAGGGAAAAAGTACTCACCCTATGGGAATGACCTAAGTGGGAACAACAAAAGCCAAGTTTTCCAACCCACTATAATTAAAAGTGAATTTGGGGAAACCTGCAATTCGACAGTAGTGTGCAAGATAACCATCCCCAAAGCCTTTGTTCTAAAGGTTGGGAGGTCTCTTGAGGGAGTTTATCTATTTTTCGCACCAAATGGAAACCCTTACTACGAACCTTAGTGTAGAATCCATCCAAGTCAGTCTCTGGACACTTCTAATATCACAATGCAAGGGGAGGGAAGAATTTTCTCCCAACATACTCACCATATAACTATCAGGGATTACTAGCCAAAAGTGGAGGATTCAACTTTGGTTAAGATCCGGGAAAGGAAAAAAAATAGGTGCCCTCTAGGGGGTCACATGGATGTGTGAGCTGACATAGTTCTAAGATGTGGTTTATGGTATTTTAAGTGATCCTTGACATTAGAAAAGTGCTTGAACTATTTTCTCTTGTGCTATACCTGTGGAAATCAAAGGAATCAGACTAGATTCTTGAATACACACTCAATGTTTAGTTCCTAGGATTGCTTCAACTATTTTACAACTTGTTGTGTTTGAAGTCATTATTCATGAAATCATCCATTTAAAACACTCCATTCACAAAATTCACTAACCAAAAAAATCAAGAAAAAATAATTGTTTAGAAAAGCATCCCTTGAAAACATCCATTTCACTGATTAAAAGCAAAATAACCAGACAAACTATCAAAAAAATTGAGCACTTCTAGTTTAGCGCATGCATTCCCTGTTCTGGCACATACACTACTTTTTCTAGCACATTTGAGTCATTTTATAGTGCATATGGTTTGTCTTGTAGTGCATCTAGGGAATTTTCTAGTGCATCTAGGGTACATTCTAGTGCATCTAAGTTATTTTAAAGTGCATATAACCTATTGTCCAATGCATCTAGGTCACTTTCTGGCACATTTGTTCCATCTTCTAGTGCATTTGCAAATCCTTTTAGCACATTCACCTGATATTCCAATAGAGAACCAAGTCAAAATCACACCTAGGGGCAGTCTAGTATTGCATCATTGGCTTTTTCTAGCACATTTGACCCATTTTTTGGTGCATCTGAGTTATTTTCTAGCGCATTGAGTCCATCTTTTAGCACATTTAGTACATTCTCCAACACATGGAGTCCATCTTTTAGCACATTGACTCCTTTTTTTGGTGCATCTTGGGTACATTCTAGCACATCCAGGTTGTTTGTTAGTGCATCTATGCAATATTTTAGTGCATCCATACCTTGTTTTAGCGCATCCAATAAATTCAAAACTAGAGAGAAAAATTCCCCATTTGTTCGTTAGTTTGAAACAGAATTAAGGATATTTTCCAAAAAAAAATTATTCCTCAGTCACACCAGTGTCTTAAACTTGTTGAAACTGGTCTTTACGACTGGAATTCTTCAAACTAAACTAATATCTAACACCATAAAGTGCCTAATCATCCAACACATCTGATTGTTAAGCTAAGTTTCACCATCAGGATCTATCATCCTTCATCACGAAACAACGTTGTATAATCAAATTCAACTTAGTCTCATCAATAGAATTTGTCTTTCTATTTGACTTCATTTTTTATCCTTAGCACTCTTCCAAACAAAGATCAAAGTTTAGTCAAATTATAACACTTGTATGCCCATTCAAACAAGATCACAAAAGTAGAAACTCAAAGAAAAAAAACTTGAAACTTAGAACACCATGGCTAAAGTTGAAGAAAATCATTTCCATAAACTCCACCAATCTGAAGGTGATGAAATAACTGAGGAAGACATCTAACATGCTCAACAAGATCCAAATTTCCACAAGTTCTTAGAAAATATTTTTGAAAAAGATGGGGAAAAATGATTTCTAATGTTGGGTAATCAAGGTATCAAACTTCACATGAGTTTGATGTTAATTAACTGAAAGGAGCACCTGAAAGGACTAAAACTGAACCACCAAATGAAAATCTAGTGGTTGCATTTAACTCATCAAATGAAAAATCTCCAATAGTAGATTCAAGACATACAAAGAGGAACCACAAAAAGATACTTGATACAAGACATCTTCCCATATCCTTTTGATTAAACTGTCAATATGATTCCTTTTCCCAAACATTATGAATTCCCAAAGTATGATAAATACAATGGTAAAATGGATCCAATAGATCATGTACAGGAATTTCAAACCATGAGCCTTGAATTTGTACATGAAGATACTTACTTTATGAGATTGTTTCCACACAGCTTAGGTGGACAATGCATGGAATGGTTCTCCTAACTTGCACCAAGTATTAATACCTTTGAAGAGTTGGTTAATAAATTCATCACCCAATACTCCTACAACATCCAACACAACATAACCATGAAAGACCTTTGCAATACAAAACAGAAAAGGGGTGAATCATTCCTTATATTTTTACAAAGATGAAGAAGATTGTTTGCAAGATATGCTCATCCCATACCTGAAAAGGAAAAGATGAAAATATTCATTGTCAATCTAAATGATGAGATGAGCTATAGACTTGAATTGCACTGTCCACCTACCTTTGAGAAAATGATTGAAAATGGACTCAAAATCAAAGAATCTTTGGTCAAAAGAGGAGTCATAAAAATTTACAAAGAAGGAAACAACTCAGCAAACTCCAATCATTATAATAGTAGTGATAAACCAAAGTTTTTGCAAATAAACAAGAATGTTGGTAACAATGATGGTGTAGCTAAAACACAAAATGAAAAACTAGTATTTAACTTGACAACAACTGCCACCAAGACCAATCAAAACAAAAATAAAAATACCAACCAAAACACCAATCAAAATAACAATTCAAACAATACAAAATCTAGACCACCACCATATCAAACATCATCAAATCAAAGAAGATTCACACCTTTGCGACAATCACTCGAATCAATATTAAAGGAACTTCTCGCAGCCAAGGTTATAACATTACCAAAAGCGTGAGATTAGGAACCAAGAGTTAAAACCTTCATGGTGGAATGACGCACATTATTGTGAATTTTACAGAAACAAGGGCCATAAAACAAATGATTGAATGCAACTAAAACATTTGGTACAAGATTTGATTGATAGAAAGGAAATATTTGTAGAAGGACCCCAAACAAATGTTGAACATAAAGCATTCAAGAATCCTTTACCAAACTACGAAAAGGGGGAGTCCTCTTCATCAAACACCAAATAGAAAAATGTGAACTATGTTTATGATTCTACCATTCTCCATATTGAAGTAGTTGAAGATAAAACTAAGGACATCAAAATCAAGGGCCAAAGAAACATTGTTACAACTAAAACTCATCTCCATGACATCAACACCAAACACATCAAATCAATGACACCATACTAATCAGAGAACTTCAAACTAAGGATATCGAAATCAAGGGCCAAAAAGACATTATTGCAACTGAGAATCAAATTAATGACATCATAATTGAGCATGAACAAAACATTGTTACTAAGGTAGTTGAAGATCAAACTACATACATTGAAATCAAGGCCAAAGAGACATTGTTATAGCTGAAACCCATCTTCATGACATTAACACCAAATCACATCAAATAAATGACACCATACCAATAAATCTAATCACAAATATTGCTGCAACTGATAATCAGATTAATGTCATTAAAATCAGAGAAAAAAAAGAGTATCAACTAGTCAATGCAAGCACAAGAGGGTAGGCAAAAGTAATATTGAAAGTATCTACATCTAAGACACTTGTTGCCCTTGCAACTCAATACAACATGGTTGATCAATTTCAGAGGCATTGTATATATTAAGAATTATGAAGAATGTGTTGGTTCCCTAAAAATTATATTGATTTTTTGTACACTCTTTTAGAAAACCCTAGGAAAATTTAATATAATGTTCAAAAAAATATATTACAAAATATCTTCTTTTATGAATTTGGATTTCTCCTCTTCTTATCACTCTACACACTCTTACTTCTTCTCCCCTTCTTCCTTTCTTTACTTCTCTTAATTCTACCACTTTATATATCTTCTTAATGCCTTTGCATTTATATCTTTTCATAATAACACTTAATCAACTTATTCCCACGAAATTGCCTTTATTTTATAATTATTTACCATTTTATAGGTTATTTAAGCATATTAAAGGTGTTTTAAGGCTATTTTAGGGGTATATAATGGATATATGGTCTAAAAATTACCTAAATAGCCTCTATAGTGGCTCACGATCATATTTATAGTTTATTTTATGTCATTTCTATTTTACTAGCTTGATCTAAAATGACCATGGGTTATTCTGTCCATGGGTTATTTTGATCACGGGTTATTTTTTCCATGGGTTATTACGACCCTGGGATATTTTTCCCTTGGGTTATTTTGGTCGAGTTGTTGATCTAGGGTTATTTTGGCCAGGTTATTATGTCCTGATACCATAGTTTGCTAATCTCCTATCATGGCATGAGTACAACTTCCTAACTTGTTTGACCACTAACTCAGAGTCACCAAAGACTTGCAACATCTTAACCTTGTTTCTTAAAGCTAAGTGTAACCCATGAATTATCACTTCATATTCCACTACATTATTAGTGCAACAGAACTATAATCTATGGGAATGAATTGGATGTTGAATGCATCTAGTCCCTCTATGAGATCCCATACCCTATGCCTATAGCTTGCTAATCTCCTATCATGGCATGAGTACAACTTCCTAACTTGTTTGACCACTAACTCAGAGTCACCAAAGACTTACAGCATCTTAACCTTCTTTCTTAAAGCTAAGTGTAACCCATGAATTAGCACTTCATATTCCATTACATTATTAGTGCAATAGAACTATAATCTATGGGCAATAAGGTACATCTTACCCATGGGACTGGTGAGATTGAAGTTGGATCCCGCTCCTTGCTTCAATTTGGACCCATCAAAGTGCAACTTCCAGAACTTGGAGGGAATTTTACCTTTAGAGATGATGGAGCATGCTTCTATCTCTTTCGGTTGTGTGCCCATCTCGACATCCTCAGGAAGTGGCTTGCACTTCGACTAGATTTTATCTTGTTGTTCTCTCACAATTTATTTTGGAGTGATCTACCTTTTAATATGATCCACTACCATTTGACACAGGTAGCATTCAAATTCAAAATGGGATGTGCTATGCGCTCTACACCAGCTGGGTAGAAATAGCTCTTTGTCTATACACCTAAAATCAGTCATGATAATTAATTAAATACAAGGTATTTAATTAATAAAATTCTTATTTCATCTACTTATAAATAAATTATAAATTTATTTATATAGTTCACACTTTCCTAATTCTTCCATATTAAATCATATTCCTCTAATTTTAATTAAATAAACAAATGTCAAATTGTTTGTTTTATTTAATTAATATCTTCTTACTGAATTTAAATTAAAAATTTAAATTTAGTCACATGTCTCCAACTTTTCCTCTTTCCACCTCATCAAGTGTCTCATGAATTCAAATATGCTTAATATTTAAATTGGAATTATCCTCAAAAAAATTTGAAACAACTTTGGACACTTGGATTTTCCATTTCATTTATTCTCTCTAACACTTGGCAAAGTGCTCTTTTAAAGGGAACATCCTCCATGATTCCCTCTAACTTCTTCATCCTCCACCGTTCATCTCTCAAGTTGAAATCTTGACTATTGGTTGCTGCCACATCACAATATGTCTTGGAAATCCTATAAATACATCATTCTCCAACATTTGATATCCCATCTTTGAGCGAACTTACTCTGCAGAAATTACATTTAAACATTTAGAGAATTTAGAGCATTGGAGAATTTTAACATTTATTAATTTTAGAATCATTTAGTTTAGAATCATGTCTCAGTTCATGGTTGAATTTTCATTATCATAGTAACTTCATGCAACATCATTATCATAGTATAAACTCGATTTTTACATAGCAGCATCAATATCATAGCATCATAGCATCAATAACATAGTTTATCAATCATGTAGGAATTAGATTCTTTCATTTTACAGCATCTTCTTTCCTAGGTTGTCATCCAAAGAGTCTAGTGCATATACAAATTTGAGAGCACTAATTATTTAGAGGATCCTTGAGAATAGAGAACAATGGAACAGTTTTGAGGAATAGTTTTATCAAGTTTATTTCTTATTTCAATTTCCTTAATGTAAATGTTTCATTGATTGTGTGGTTTTATTATTCATTTACTTACATTACACAATTCATCACACAATACATTTTGGCACCCACCGTGGGGCCCAACCCTTTTTATTGATTTTTTTGGAAAGTTGTTTTATAGACTTAGATGTGAACTCTTATGTAGTGCATTCATTGTTTATTTTGGCTCATATGAAACATATTTTAGCACATCTGGTTCCTATTATGGCGCATCCAGAGCATCTTCCAACACATCCATCCCATATTTTGGTGCATTTAGTCTATGCTTTAGCACATTCAGTAGTTTTTCTAGCACATTTAGTAGTTCTTCTAGCACATTTGTGTGAACCTGTAGCACATATGAGTTATGTTTTAGCGCATCTGGTTTACTTTGCAGAATTTCAAAATTTCATGAATTGATTTATGTTTTCTATGTTGTAGGTGCTTAATACGTTGGTCAAAGACAAATATATCAAACTCTGATGATGTTTGCAGGGGCTGGAGTTTTTTTATTGTCTTCTTATAATTAAATTAGGAACCTAGTTTAATTAGAAGGTTAATGAACCCCTTGTCTACTATGCTTGTAAAGTGATAGGCCTATGCTCTCCCCTTCACTGGGTGACTAGAATGCTAGACTCACTATTTTATGTTTTGATAGCACTTTTAGAAGGCCTATCATAGAGGGAAAAAGTACTCACCCTATGGGAATGACCTAAGTGGGAACAACAAAAGCCAAGTTTTCCAACCCACTATAATTAAAAGTGAATTTGGGGAAACCTGCAATTCGACAGTAGTGTGCAAGATAACCATCCCCAAAGCCTTTGTTCTAAAGGTTGGGAGGTCTCTTGAGGGAGTTTATCTATTTTTCGCACCAAATGGAAACCCTTACTACGAACCTTAGTGTAGAATCCATCCAAGTCAGTCTCTGGACACTTCTAATATCACAATGCAAGGGGAGGGAAGAATTTTCTCCCAACATACTCACCATATAACTATCAGGGATTACTAGCCAAAAGTGGAGGATTCAACTTTGGTTAAGATCCGGGAAAGGAAAAAAAATAGGTGCCCTCTAGGGGGTCACATGGATGTGTGAGCTGACATAGTTCTAAGATGTGGTTTATGGTATTTTAAGTGATCCTTGACATTAGAAAAGTGCTTGAACTATTTTCTCTTGTGCTATACCTGTGGAAATCAAAGGAATCAGACTAGATTCTTGAATACACACTCAATGTTTAGTTCCTAGGATTGCTTCAACTATTTTACAACTTGTTGTGTTTGAAGTCATTATTCATGAAATCATCCATTTAAAACACTCCATTCACAAAATTCACTAACCAAAAAAATCAAGAAAAAATAATTGTTTAGAAAAGCATCCCTTGAAAACATCCATTTCACTGATTAAAAGCAAAATAACCAGACAAACTATCAAAAAAATTGAGCACTTCTAGTTTAGCGCATGCATTCCCTGTTCTGGCACATACACTACTTTTTCTAGCACATTTGAGTCATTTTATAGTGCATATGGTTTGTCTTGTAGTGCATCTAGGGAATTTTCTAGTGCATCTAGGGTACATTCTAGTGCATCTAAGTTATTTTAAAGTGCATATAACCTATTGTCCAATGCATCTAGGTCACTTTCTGGCACATTTGTTCCATCTTCTAGTGCATTTGCAAATCCTTTTAGCACATTCACCTGATATTCCAATAGAGAACCAAGTCAAAATCACACCTAGGGGCAGTCTAGTATTGCATCATTGGCTTTTTCTAGCACATTTGACCCATTTTTTGGTGCATCTGAGTTATTTTCTAGCGCATTGAGTCCATCTTTTAGCACATTTAGTACATTCTCCAACACATGGAGTCCATCTTTTAGCACATTGACTCCTTTTTTTGGTGCATCTTGGGTACATTCTAGCACATCCAGGTTGTTTGTTAGTGCATCTATGCAATATTTTAGTGCATCCATACCTTGTTTTAGCGCATCCAATAAATTCAAAACTAGAGAGAAAAATTCCCCATTTGTTCGTTAGTTTGAAACAGAATTAAGGATATTTTCCAAAAAAAAATTATTCCTCAGTCACACCAGTGTCTTAAACTTGTTGAAACTGGTCTTTACGACTGGAATTCTTCAAACTAAACTAATATCTAACACCATAAAGTGCCTAATCATCCAACACATCTGATTGTTAAGCTAAGTTTCACCATCAGGATCTATCATCCTTCATCACGAAACAACGTTGTATAATCAAATTCAACTTAGTCTCATCAATAGAATTTGTCTTTCTATTTGACTTCATTTTTTATCCTTAGCACTCTTCCAAACAAAGATCAAAGTTTAGTCAAATTATAACACTTGTATGCCCATTCAAACAAGATCACAAAAGTAGAAACTCAAAGAAAAAAAACTTGAAACTTAGAACACCATGGCTAAAGTTGAAGAAAATCATTTCCATAAACTCCACCAATCTGAAGGTGATGAAATAACTGAGGAAGACATCTAACATGCTCAACAAGATCCAAATTTCCACAAGTTCTTAGAAAATATTTTTGAAAAAGATGGGGAAAAATGATTTCTAATGTTGGGTAATCAAGGTATCAAACTTCTACATGAGTTTGATGTTAATTAACTGAAAGGAGCACCTGAAAGGACTAAAACTGAACCACCAAATGAAAATCTAGTGGTTGCATTTAACTCATCAAATGAAAAATCTCCAATAGTAGATTCAAGACATACAAAGAGGAACCACAAAAAGATACTTGATACAAGACATCTTCCCATATCCTTTTGATTAAACTGTCAATATGATTCCTTTTCCCAAACATTATGAATTCCCAAAGTATGATAAATACAATGGTAAAATGGATCCAATAGATCATGTACAGGAATTTCAAACCATGAGCCTTGAATTTGTACATGAAGATACTTACTTTATGAGATTGTTTCCACACAGCTTAGGTGGACAATGCATGGAATGGTTCTCCTAACTTGCACCAAGTATTAATACCTTTGAAGAGTTGGTTAATAAATTCATCACCCAATACTCCTACAACATCCAACACAACATAACCATGAAAGACCTTTGCAATACAAAACAGAAAAGGGGTGAATCATTCCTTATATTTTTACAAAGATGAAGAAGATTGTTTGCAAGATATGCTCATCCCATACCTGAAAAGGAAAAGATGAAAATATTCATTGTCAATCTAAATGATGAGATGAGCTATAGACTTGAATTGCACTGTCCACCTACCTTTGAGAAAATGATTGAAAATGGACTCAAAATCAAAGAATCTTTGGTCAAAAGAGGAGTCATAAAAATTTACAAAGAAGGAAACAACTCAGCAAACTCCAATCATTATAATAGTAGTGATAAACCAAAGTTTTGGCAAATAAACAAGAATGTTGGTAACAATGATGGTGTAGCTAAAACACAAAATGAAAAACTAGTATTTAACTTGACAACAACTGCCACCAAGACCAATCAAAACAAAAATAAAAATACCAACCAAAACACCAATCAAAATAACAATTCAAACAATACAAAATCTAGACCACCACCATATCAAACATCATCAAATCAAAGAAGATTCACACCTTTGCGACAATCACTCGAATCAATATTAAAGGAACTTCTCGCAGCCAAGGTTATAACATTACCAAAAGCGTGAGATTAGGAACCAAGAGTTAAAACCTTCATGGTGGAATGACGCACATTATTGTGAATTTTACAGAAACAAGGGCCATAAAACAAATGATTGAATGCAACTAAAACATTTGGTACAAGATTTGATTGATAGAAAGGAAATATTTGTAGAAGGACCCCAAACAAATGTTGAACATAAAGCATTCAAGAATCCTTTACCAAACTACGAAAAGGGGGAGTCCTCTTCATCAAACACCAAATAGAAAAATGTGAACTATGTTTATGATTCTACCATTCTCCATATTGAAGTAGTTGAAGATAAAACTAAGGACATCAAAATCAAGGGCCAAAGAAACATTGTTACAACTAAAACTCATCTCCATGACATCAACACCAAACACATCAAATCAATGACACCATACTAATCAGAGAACTTCAAACTAAGGATATCGAAATCAAGGGCCAAAAAGACATTATTGCAACTGAGAATCAAATTAATGACATCATAATTGAGCATGAACAAAACATTGTTACTAAGGTAGTTGAAGATCAAACTACATACATTGAAATCAAGGGCCAAAGAGACATTGTTATAGCTGAAACCCATCTTCATGACATTAACACCAAATCACATCAAATAAATGACACCATACCAATAAATCTAATCACAAATATTGCTGCAACTGATAATCAGATTAATGTCATTAAAATCAGAGAAAAAAAAGAGTATCAACTAGTAAATGCAAGCACAAGAGGGTAGGAAAAAGTAATATTGAAAGTATCTACATCTAAGACACTTGTTGCCCTTGCAACTCAATACAACATGGTTGATCAATTTCAGAAAATTCCAACTCAAATATCCATATTGGAACTCCTCAAAATTTTACCATCTCACAAATAAATTATAGAACAAGATCTAGTAGCCACTATAGTACCAAATAATCTAGAATTTTTCCAATTCCAAGCTATGGTGGGACACTTGACCGCACCTCATTTCCTATCATTTTCTAAAAATGATGATGTATCACTCACACATCCACATAATGCTTCCCTCCACATTGAGGTTTCAATTCACAAACATCAGGTTAAATGTGTTCTAATAGATGGTGGAGCTAGCCCAAATATTTGTACTTTAAAACTTATCCATGCACTTGGATATTCAGAAAATGCTATTGATGCTAGAAGAAAAATCACTATCAAATCCTATGATGATGAAGAGAGATCATCCCAAGGATTGATCGTGTTAGCAATTCAAGTGGGACCAGTTGTAAAAGATATAATCTGCCAAGTGTTAGATAAGGAATTGGCATACAACATACTCTTGGGACATCCTTGGATTCACAATATGCAAGCAATACCTTGAACATATCAACAGTGTTTGAAATTTCCCTATAATGGATAAGAAATCACTATTTCAGCTAATTCCAACAATCCACAATATTACAACATGCTCAAAACAGTCCAAGATACTTTTGTGCCACATAATAGGTAAGCTCCCACTCCTAGTTCATCCAACAATGAAAGACAACTAAATTCCCTATCAAAATGGGTTGAGAAAAAGGAACAATCAAAAAATAAGGGTATCATTGATTCTACTCCATCAAACAACAAAGGTCAATATAATTCTTTATCAAATCAGCTCAAGGAAAAGGTTCAAACAAAAGATAAAGGCGTTGGTGATTCTACTCCATCAAATCATGAAAGTCAACTAAATTCCTTATCTAAACAATTTGAGAAAAAGATCCAGTTGAAAGAAAAAGGCCTGGGGGAATATTCATTTGAGCAATCCTTATGTCTTTCACAGTTTTTATATTCTCCTAAGTCATATGGGCAGCCATCAACATCAAGACAACAATCCTCCCAACCAACCACACTATTTGATGGTAATTTTGTAAAAGCAGACACTTTGGTGGATGAATCCAAAGACAAGGATGTTTTAAACTAGTTGTACAAGGATGAAGAAGAATCACAAGAATCAACTTCAAATGTGCTAACAAAGTCATATGGTAAAGGGTTTACAATCCTAGAGAAGATGGGATATGAAGGGAAAGGTCATGTCAGCAAAATAAAATAAGGTATCATTGAACCAATTCAGCCCATCATAATGAATGCAAAGGACAAAACAAGACTAGGATATAGAGAAGAGTCAAAAGAAGAAACCAGGTAGTAGATTGTGAGATAGTTCTGAAATGGATTCCAATGAGTATGAATGGGATTCCCTCTCTAAAGAATCTTGTCATGACAAAGAAATTGATGTGATACAAAGGTATGCACCAACACGTATGGAGGGACAAAGCTTGATTCCTAGACCACTTGAATTTGGATAACAACATATCGATGACTCCTATGAAGACGATCAGACTTCGAGTGAGAGAGCTCCTTCAAAAGAGAGTAAAATCATAGACCTCAATATTGCTATTGAACATTTTGATAATGTTGCCATCATGAAACTTACCCCTTTTGACATTAGCTAATCTGATGATTCCTTGCCATTGGTACACCCCGAACTAATTGACTGGGACCAAACCAAGTTGCTAAACATACCTATCTTTCCAAATGATGATTCCATTGTGAAATTTCTTTGCTCTAATAATCCTAAAACATGTTCCACCAATGAATCTTATAATGAAGCTTCAGACAAGGGGAGTTCCTAATCTCTCAGCTACAAAAGGAATATCAAAAATTGATATAATGGTGAAAACCATTTAATGGTAGTATTAGGTCAAGAAAATTTTTTAAAAAAGAGTGCATCTAACGATGAAAACCTCTCCGAGGCACCAAAATATGGGAGACATGACACTCTTCTTGAACACTATCATGAGATATTTTTAGTGCTGATTGAACCCACATAGTCTATCAACATTGGTACAGTTGAAACAGTCAAGACTCTACATCTAGTAGCATCCATGATAGAGGAGGAAAAACCAAGCTTCACTAAGTTCTTTGAAGAGAGACAAATCAAATTTTCTTGGTCCTATGCTGAAATTCTAGGAATGGATCTAGAGCTTATCATGCATCGCTTATAACTACCACCTAGAGTAAAGCTAGTAAAGCAAAAGTTGAGAAAAATGCATTTGCACATCTCCCTTCTAGTGAAAGCTGAATTGAAGAAACTATTGGATGTAGGATTTATTTGACCCATTGATTATGCTAAATGGATATTGAACATTGTACTAGTTTCTAAACCCGACCATAGCATCAGGATATGTACAGATTTCATAGATCTTAACAGGGCTTTCTCGAAAGATGACTTTCCTTTTCCTAACATTGACATCATCATAGATTTGATAGCTGGACATGAAATTCTATCACTTATGGATGGATTTTTAGGTTACAATCAGATAACAATAACACTAGAAGACCAAGATAAAACTACTTTCACATGTCATTGGGGCACATTTTGCTAGAACGTAATGCCTTTCAGGTTGAAAAATGTTGGAGCTACATATTAGCGAGTGATGACAACCATCTTCCATGACATAATGAACACCTTTATGGAAGACTATGTAGATGAATTATTGGAAAAATTATTCACTATAGAGGGACATCTAGAAATCTTGGAAAAAATCTTCACCAAATTGGAGAAATTCAATGTGAGATTAAACCCCAAGAAATGTGTATTTGGCATGACATCAGCTAAAATTTTGGGATATATTGTATCAGCTAAAGGCATTGAGGTGGATCTTGTTAAATTCAAAGCCATCATGGAGATGCCTCCTCCTAAGAATATCAACCAACTTAGATCTTTACAAGGATGATTCCAATCTATCAGGAGGTTCATTACACAACTGATAGACAAAACTCATCCTTTTAATCACTTGTTACACAAGAATGTTTCTTTTAAATGGGATGAAAAATGTGAAGCAACTTTTAACCAATTGAAACAATATCTAACGTCACCACCTATACTGGTACCACCAACTGAAGGAAAACCATTATTACTCTACATAGCAACAACATAGGTATCTTTGGGTGCTCTACTGGCACAGGAAGATTTTGTAGGAAAAGAAAGGGCTATTTATTACATCATCAGAACCTTGAATAGCTATGAGATCAACTACACATTTATTGAAAAATCTTATCTGGTGATATTATTTACTACTCAACAACTAAGACACTACATATTAACTCACACCATCAAACTCATAGAAAAAATTGATCCATTGAAGTATCTACTTAGCAAAGTTGCCTTGACAGGAAGACTAGCCAAATGGGTAATGATATTGAGTGAGTTTGACATTTAGTATGTGGACAGGAAAGCAATCAAGGGCCAAGACATAGTGGATCAACTATCTGAAGCACCATTACAAGATGATCATCCAATGAGCATTGATTTTCTAGATGTAGATGTCCTTATAGTGTCAACACAACAGTGGATGTTATACTTTGATGGATCTTACACGCAACATGGATTAGGTGTAGGAATCCTATTTGTCACACCACAAGGACATACCATTCCAAAGCCCTTCAGGTTAATGTTTCCTTGTACTAACAACATAGCTGAGTATGAAGCATTAATCATTGGTATCAAGACAGTCGTAGAGTAAAAAATCACAAAGTTGCAAGTCTATGGAGATTCTCAATTGATCATAAGCTAGGTGAATGATGACTACCAGACAAAAGATGATAAATTGATGCCATATAAGAGAATGGTGGATGATTTCAAGTACTTTTTGGAAATAAAATTTGAGCAGATTCTGAGAGGAGACAACAAAGTTGTTGATGCTATGCCTACCATCACTTCTCTCCTACAAATACCTAAGAAATGAAGTCGTTATGAGTTCATGGCAGAACAACTCTTTAACCCTACCTGTGATAACCCTAAAGAACAAGTCATATACCATCTAGTCGAAGATGAGGCTTCTATCTATGGGAAAATCTACACCTATCTAAGAGATAATACCCTACCACCAGACTTGTCCCAAAACTAGAAATGAAACTTTATTCAACAAGCAGCTCGATATACCTTGATAGCTGATGTACTTTATCAACAAGGTTTGGATGGTACTCTCCTTCAGTGTCTTGAACGTAACGAAGTTGAAACTGCTTTACGCGAGATTCATGAAGGTATATGTGGAACTCATTCAAGTGGACTAACTCACTAAAAAAATCCTACGCTTGGGGTATTATTGGCCAAATATGGAAAAGGAGTCTTTCCAATTTGTCAAGAAATGCCAAAAATGTTGGAAACCTGATACATGCACCAACATAAGAACTACAACCATTTGCATCAACATGGCCTTTCTATCAGTGGGGATTGGATATTGTAGGTAAAATTCATCCACCTTCATCAAATGGACATAAATTCATCATCACATCCATGGAGTATTTTACAAAGTGGATTGAAGTTTTTCCCTTGACCATAATCACAGGAAAACAAATTGCCTCTTTTATCCTAAATTACATCATCTATAGGTACGACATTCCTTAATCCATTGTCACTGACAATGGTAGACCTTTCAAGAATCAAGATTTCCAAGAACTTTTTGAAAGGTTTCATATCCAACATTGATTTTCTACACCATACTACCCTCAATGAAATGGCCAAGCAGAGGCCTAAAAAAAAACCATCCTGAAAATCTTAAAGAAAACTATCAACGATGTTGGATGTGATTGGCACATTCAATTGAACCCTACTCTATGGGCATACCGAACTAGCATCTACACCCCAACAAGAGCTACACCATACACTATTGTATATGGATCAGAGGCCATTTTACCTATTGAGGTTATGCTACCATCATTTTGTGTGTCACTAAAGGGGATCATTTTATATGAAGATTATCAGGTGTCTAGGCTACAGGAGTTGGAACTGTTGGATGAATGTCGTCAGCATGCAGTGGATCACCTAAAAGGATATCAGCAGAGGATGTCACGAAGTTACAATCATAGAGTAAAACCAAGAACATTTCAGGTCGATGACTTGGTCCTAAAAGAAAATCCATGAAATCAATAGAATCGAGAGAAGAAGGGGAAATTTGAACCAAACCAGCTAGGTCCCTTTTTCATCGTATCAATCTTCAGATCTGGAGCATATCAGTTGTCTACACCTAAAGGGTATTTTTTTGATGAGCCTATCAACAACCTACATCTCAAGAAGTTCTACACTTGATTCATCCAGTGCATCGGTAAAAGTCTTGAAAAAATACAAAAAATTAGAACATATCCTAAAAAAATCATTACCTTGATGAAAACCTAGAAAACATGTGTCTTGGTGACAACAAAAAAAGAAAAAAAGAAAAAAAGAAAAAAAGAAGAAGAGAAAAATGCAAAAATAAAAATAAAAATAAAAAAGAAGAAGAGAAAAATGCAAAAATAAAAATAAAAATAAAAATAAAATTTGAAAATCTGAAAAGTGCAATAAAAACAAGTAGTGAAAACCTGACAACAGGCGCTATTTGTGATAGATTAACTTTTCCATTTATTTGAGCATGTGTCGACCATTCACTTTCACCATCATTATACCTGTCATTGAAGAAAACTCATGTACATATCCTAGCATTGTGGTCGTTTCTCACCCTGGACTGGGGGAAAAATCATGAACTCACTGGAGGGAAATAAACTTTGAGCTTAAACCAATAGACAAATAGCAATTAAAAAAAACAACAAACACAACAATCATAATGCAACTTGACATTGAACATCAATCATCAAACTTTACACATCAACCATCCAAATTAAACAGCTAAAATGAATCAATTCAAAACAAATCTAAATGGATGATGTCTGAATCATGGTTTTATCATGTTAGCATGAATGTTCAACTATTGTATTTTGATTTTTCATTATCATTTCTCCAGAGTACCTCTATGATGTCCTGAAATAGAGGAGCTAGGAAGGAGAATGATATTTTCTTTGTTTGTTGTCTATGAGTTAATCATTATTACTATGCAAATTGTTGCAAGATGTGTTCTAAAAAGTATCACTAATGATGTTCTAAATTTACATAGGAAAATGATTAACTCTTGTCTTTTTACGCAAGAAATGCTCAGGTCATCTCAATTTAATTATACCTAGATGCTTTTTTTAACTTGCAATATCAAACATCATGGAAGTAGTACTCGGGTCATCATGGTCTAACCACACCATCGATGTTTGTACTCACTTTCAACATTTTAAAGGCTCAATGATGATAAAAGCATAACAAATCAGTTGTTACGATGATGGAATTTCCATATTAGATCTACATGGTTAAGATAGATTGCATCCATATTAGTTTTGCATCTGTATTTATGGATTTTAAAATGATGTTATCTCTATCATTAAAATATTGTGTATAAGTGACATTAACAAAAACATATCATTCTCATGTAGTTGCATAATCATTTGCATATCATACATACATTAGAAAAAATTATTACATCATACATCCATCCATGCATTACATCATAATATTTGCATTAGAAAACACAAAAATAATTGCATAGCATCTCACTTGCATGATCAAATTCATCCCATATAGTATAGAAATATCATATATTTTCACCAAGAAAATACAAAAACATAAGGGGCATCACATTTCATTTTGCATCCATCTCATAGTATAAAATCATCATGTGTACGAACATATAGAATCATCATCCATACATCAACATTTCATCATTGCATGCATACATAATCATGTCATAATCATCATATAAACATCATATAAGCATCATAACATAGAAATTAAATACATTCATCATAGGCATTCATCATAAACACACATAAACACATATAGATCGCTAATCATTGTTGCATCTCATATAAAATCCTAAAATAATAATTTCAAGTGTACAATGATGTCTAAACATCTAAAGAGATACATCATCAAAAAGGTGGTAGTATATTGCAATGTCTCAACTAAATCAGTGTATACATCATCAAATGTCTCAAATACATCATGTCTCATCGGAAGTGATCATAACAAGGGCTATGTGTTGCTTCCCCCCAATGGTGTTGGCCATGTACCTCATGTTGCACCTAATGGCCCTACCCCTAGATCTCTGCGCGGCAGCCTGGTGACAACCCTGCTAGCAATCTTCGTATGAGTACGAGCACTGACAAACTATGCATAACTCTCCTAACGCTTTGGAGGAACCACCTCATGATACCTCAGCCTGTAGTACTCAACCTCCCTGGATAATTTTGTACCTCTCTTTAAGGTAGTCCATTGTCGAGGTACCCTTAGCCACCCTCTATAGTCTCTCTGCTACACCCTCTACCTAATCACACCATTGTCTTAGGATGTCTCTCTCTGCAATGAGTGTAGCAATCTATGCTTGTGCCTACATTTGCACCTATGCATGTGCCTATAATTGTCCCTTTATCTGCACAATCTATCCCTATAAGGTCTAAACCTAGGCTTGTAATGTAGCTATCTATGTTTGTTGCTACTAGGAGGGCAATCAGATTTGCACATGTTGTTGTACTATGGCCACCATCGATTGCCTCTTCCAAAGCACTCTGAAGTCTCACACATCTAACACTATCCCACCAACTCCCTCATCTCCATCACCTCCTCCATCTCTGCCACCCCCACCACCACCATCTCCTCCATCTCCATCCCTGTCATCACTACTCTCTCCCTCCTTCTCATCACCTCCTCCACCTCTCTTTTGTCTCACTGTTGGCTCATCATCTAACAATGGTGTCGGCTCATCTGGACTAGTAATCCTTAGAAAAGGATGTGAAAAGAAGTAGTGGGAATACTCCTATGACACTACATCCTCTATAATCTCAGGATGGTACTCCCATATCACTGCCTGAGTCCCTAGTACTCCTCAACCATTGCATCATATGACAAAGTGGGTCCTCACTATGGAATATCCTGTTGTCAGCGTGCATACAAAGCAACACCCTAGGGTATGCCCTGTACTCTTCCATACTATCAGAGCACTCTCCCAAGCATGAATCTCTTAATGATGAATGGTATCCTCCCAATCAAATATCTCACTGTGTACACATAGGGTATCTTTGTATCATCCTCCAGCCACTGCTCGCAATCAAGGTATGGCCTCCAGGTCACAACATCTAGATCATCTAGTACCCTCATTCAATACTCTAGTTTTCCCAGCTTATGCTAGACAACTGGGCATGTATATACATGAGTGTAGGGTCTCCTTGCTTGAGACATTTCTGCAATGGGACAGGTGATAGCTATATGCTCCCATGCCCATATCTATAATAGTGTTACTCTAGCTAACAAACTAGCTCGTCTAAGATAGAACACCTGGTGTAGATCATGGTATAAATGAGAAAGAATGCATAATCCCCATGCATATCATGTACTCTGTGTAATCATGCTCTCCAATATCCAACCCCATCCAAATGAGAGTCCCTTCAACCTGCGGTTGGGACATAGGAAACCTCCAATAAATCCAACAAGTACACATGGTAGTGTCACATAGGAATCAACCATATCCTACCAAGGGATCTCATAACCACATATCTAGTCATCCTCAAAAACTCTCTAAATTGCATTAGTCCCTCCCTAATTAGCCAAATCATACACAACTAGCTTTCCAACAATAGGAAACCTCAAAATCTAGTAAACATCCTCTTGTGTCACTATCATCTCATTGGTGGGTAAGTGGAAGGTGTTGTGGTCATTGTGCCACCTCTTTTCCAAACTGGTCAAAAGTCCCTTGTTATCCTATGTTGGGGCATATCAATTAAGGAAGTCAATTTGCATTATTCGATCACATCAAGATCAACCTACACCAGATGAGGTATCAGATCCCAAGTCCTCAAGAAGCGCTCTTGAATCTGTAGGACTATCAAAAGATTCTATCATCATAACATATCACAAATCAGCAAATCAATCAATCAAATATCAATCAACCTATTAATCTAATTAGCTCTGATGATAAATTGAGAAAATCTCATGAGTGTTTATCATTGATCATTACCTATCATGAGGTCAATCATCATCATTTTATCATTGAATCTAACCAATCATGAGATCAATCATCATCTAATCTATCAACATCAAATCAACAGTTGACACGATCATCAATCATCGAAAATAATGAGTCTAATAAAAAATTCATCAATCTGGTCTCGATGCACTAAAACAGTGTCTCAAAGTGCTAAAAAACAAGGATGTACTAGAGAAATTCACCAATACACTAGAACAAGATCTCTATGTGCTAAATTACCATATGCACCATAAAATTTCAGCAATGCGCCATTCTGCTCTATCAATGCGCTAAAAGGATCTATGCACTACAAGTTTGCATGGATGTGTTAAATCTTGACATCTATGCACTAAATGACTGCATGTGCTACATCATTCATTCTATGTACTAAATCTAGGCATGGTTGTGCTAAAACTCATGATGCGCTACAACTTTTACTCTATGCGCTAAAAACCTGACCCTATGCACTAAAGTTCCCTATGCACTAGAACAAGAACCTGATGCACTACATTGGAGCCTGAATGTGATAAAATGTGATAAAACAAAATTTAAACTTGAAAAAAAGGTGTGGGGAAAATGTAGACATCAAAATATATAGATCGTATCAATTTAATCTACTAACATCGTTTTTTCCTAAATCATCCCTCGGTCTAACCGTTTAATCAAATTCCCTTATCTGATTAAATTAATCAATATTCATCTCTTAATTAAATAAATCATTATGTCTAATTAAGTCACTTTCCTTTGTTAATTAAATCAATCCATCCATCTACTCATATCCCTATTTAATTAAATAATCAATTTATTTGATTAAATCTCTTAAAGTCTATCTATTACATTAAATAAATTAAACCTTATTTTGATTTAATCTAACACTATCCCTTTTTAATTAAATAAATCAAAATCTTTATTTAATTAGCCTCTTATCATATTCCTCTCTTTTTTATTTAAATTAATCCAAAAAATCTAAATCGTAAATTGTCAAATCATTAGATATCCCTTAAATTAATCAAACTCGACACTTAATCCTAATCACTCAAATCCTCTAGATTTTGCAACTTGCACAATTAAATCATTTATTTGATTTAATAATTCCCTATCTTCATTCAAAAAAAGGCATCTTTGAAGGAATATTCCCAAATTTGAATTCAAAAATGTGAGTTGACATGTCCTTCCAACAAGGCAATAACTCCATCTTACATGTCCTTTGTCTTGAGCCAAGTGGAATTTATTGCATTTTCCCTTCCCTCTCACAAGTAATTTCAACAAATTTGAATTTCAAATTCTTGCATTTATTGGCACATTCCCCAAATCTTGCACATCCTCCACCCATTCATAGCTTGACAAGTGGCATTATGCCATTGGATGAATGTTAGTCCCACATTTGCTTCATTTTTGGCATTCATCCATCTTAGCATTCTATAAATGAAGGGCTCCTCTCCTCATTTGATCATCCACAATTTGAGTAAAGTTACCATGCTCAAATATCTATCAAGTTTCACACCATTGAGTTCTTAGCTAGATTCTTTTACAGATTTTAGCTTGGAGTATTCATCAATCTTCATCAAAGTGGATCACAATCTTCACCAAATCATCAAAGCTAGCATAGGAATTGGGAAAGGGCCAAATTTTCACATCAAATTGGCACCAATTCCCCCATGGGATTAAGAGTTTGCTATTTAAATTAGGATTTCATCTTTGTTTTATCTCTTGTATTATTTCTTGCATATTTTCATTCCTAGTTTGAATTGTAAATGGATTCCATGGGGAATCCTTGTTTATGCTTGCAATATCTAACTTAGGGTGTTTAATCTCTTTGTTTTGCAGGTATTTGGATTGGGATTCACACATATTAACAAGATGAATATGCAGTATAAGACTAAGGCATATCAGAAGAGGAGGTATAAGGAGTTTCGGATTGGTGATGAAGTGATGGTCCACTTAAGGAAAGAAAGGTTTCCAATGGGAACCTATAACAAATTGAAGATGAAGAAGTTCGGTCCCTGTAAAATTTTGAAGAGGCATGATTCAGGGAAGGCATATGAGGAAGAGTTGTCAGATGGCGTGAACATTTCCCATGTGTTCAACATTGCAGATTTGATAGAGTATCATGAAGGTGGCATAGAGAATGGTTCAACAATAGAACAGTATAGCATTCCTGCACCTACTTCAGAGGAGGAGATTGAAGCAATCCTGGATAGCCGTGTAGGAAGGAGTACCAGAAACAGGTAGTATGAAGAATATCTGGTGAAGTGGAGAGGAAGGCCTGTGGAAGATTCATCCTGGCTATCTAAGGTAGAGGTTGACTGTTTGGGTTTTCCTCAACCATCTGAGATGTGATGGGTTCACTTCTCAAATTACCCTGGGTGTCTGATGCAGGAGCATCCAATGGTGTGAGGGCAATCCTACATCCCCAAAAAAAAATATTTTTTTTAATTTTCTGTTGGTTGTTTCTTAGATTTTTTTGCATTTCTGGATACCCCTTTAGCTATTAAAATATTCAAAGCCAAATTTGAGGCCCTTAGAAGCCCTGGATGGGCCCAAATTTTTTTGAAAAGAACAAAGTAGTTGTGCAACATTGTCTTTTCGAGAGCTTTCTGAAAAGGTATTATCGTTGAAGATCTAACAATCGGATTAAAAGTTATGGCTTCCGGAAGTTGGTGCATTTTTAGAAATGTACTAATTTTCGAATGTGAATTCAAATGTGAATTTCAAATTGTAATTTAGGCGCCAAACTACCAAAACTCAAATTTGAATGTTGTTTTGGGTCCAAATTGGAAAGGAGCTCTATTTATGGGGATATTTCTGATTTTTGGTAGCTTTTTGGGGAAAAAGAGTTCGCATGCTGCGAAAGGGGAACTTCTATAATTTTTTGTAATTTCTGAAACTTTTGTAGCTTGCATGTATCGCAGAGCTCGAGGATTTGGGATCCTTTGCATGTAAGATTTCCATTATTGAATAATAATAAAGTTTGCTAGTTGTGTGCATTATTTCTATGTCTCGAGTTTGCTCCCTCGTCAAACTTGTTGTGATAACGAATGGTCCCAACCAATTGGGTTCAAATTTTCCTTTGCTGCTTGAGTTTGGGACATTCTTCTGATTCTCTTTTAATACCAGTTCTCCAACTTGGAAAGTCTTGCTTCTTATTTTCTTATTGTAGCACCTTTTGAGTCTATTCTGATAGACTTGCAAATGATTCAAAGCATCTATACGTCGCTCATCCAGTAGCTCCAGCTCATTCAGTCTTGATACTTGACACTCTTCATCTGTGATGAGGTTTTACAGTGATATCCTGAGTGATGAGATCTCGATCTCAATGGGGAGCACTACTTCTAATTCATAGACCAGGGAAAAAGGGGTGGCGTTGGTGCGTGTGCAGATGCTGGTTCGATAGGCTCAGAGGGCAGGATTAAGCTGCAAATGCCAGTCACGACCTGTGTCATTGACTATTTTCTTGAGGATTTTCAGAATGGTTTTGTTTGTAGCTTCTGCTTGGCCATTTCCTTGGGGATAGTATGGGGTGGAGAAGCGATGTTGGATTTTGAATTTTTTGCATAAGTCACGAACCTCCTGATTCTTGAATGGTGTCCCATTATCTAAGATAATGGCTTGTGGAACACCATAGCGGCAAATGAGATAGTTCAGGATGAACTTTGAAATTTGCTTCCCAATTATATATGTCATGGGTATGGCTTCCACCCACTTAGTAAAGTACTTTGTTGCGGTTATGATGAATTTGTGGCCGTTAGATGAAGTGGGCATAATTTTTCCAATGAGATCAAGTCCCCACTGCGAAAAGGGCCATGGTGTGATGATAGGATGAAGCTCTTGAGGTGGAGCATGGATGAGATCCCCATGCTACTGACATTGTAGACACCTTTTGGCATAGTCATGTGCCTCTCTTTCCATTGTGGTACAATAATACCCCATCCTCAGTAGTTTCTTGGCTATGGTCATTCCACTTGAGTGTGAACCACAGATACCGTTATGTACTTCAGTTAGATCGGTTAATGCCTCCTCAACGTTTAAGTAGTGTAGTAGGGTTCCTTCTATGCTTCTACAATATAGGGTATCTCCTAGGATGAAAAATTTGGATGCCTTTTTCACAAAGGTTCGTTTTAGGTTTGATGGTAAGTCGGTGGGTATGACTCCTATTCGAAGGTATGTGTAAATGTCCTGGTACCAAGGATCACCGGGACTAATGATTTCGCACATGAATTTTGATTCTGGTACCTCGAATGTAGGCACGAGAAGCTGCTCAATCAGGAATTCATACTTTGGAACGTTGTGGGGAATATCCAATAAGGATCCAATTGTTGCCATGGAATTTGCTGCTTTATTTTTGGTTCTGGGAATCTACTCAAATTTAATTTCGATGAAGGATTCTTTGACAGTCTCCACCAATTTCTTGTATGTAGTGAGCTTGTCATCCTTGGTCTGGTATTCATCGTTCACTTGATTTATTATCAATTGAGAGTCTCTGTATACTTTGAGAGCTATAATGTTCCACTGCACTACTATTCTGAGACCTATGGTTAAAGCCTCATATTCTGCAATGTTATTGGTGCAGGGAAATGCCAGTTTGTAGGACCTTGGTATACAATCCCCTTGTTGGGTGATGAAGAAGACATCGGCTCCTGATCCATGTTGTGTGTATGAGCCATCAAAGTACAGTTTCCAGTGGTCAGCTATGTTGAGATTGAAAATAGATTCATATGGAAACTCTGAAATGAGAGGATTCTCTAAATAGATTGGTGCTTCTGCAAGTTGATCTATGATGACTTGGCCTTTGATTTCTTTTTGTTCCACATATTCGATGTCATATTCTGACAATATCATTACCCATTTGACCATTCTTCCTGTGAGCATTGCCTTTGACAATAAGTACTTGAGATGATCAATTTTGGCAATGAGTTTTATTTTGTGTGCCAACATGTAATGTCTAAATTTCTGTGATGCAAACACTACTGCGAGGCATGCTTTCTTGATGAATGAATAGTTTAGCTCATGCCCAACCATTGTTCTGCTGATGTAGTAGATAGCCCTTTCTATTCCATTTTTTTCATGTTGAGCTAAGAGTGCTCCAAGGGCTACTGTTGTTGCTCACACATATAGAATCAATGGTTTTCTTGGGATTGGTGGCATTAAGACAAGTGGTGTTAATAAATATTCTTTGATTTTATTGAATTCCTCTTCACACTTGGTATCCCATTTGTACGCTACTCCCTTATGGAGTAGGTGAGAGTATGGGTTCTTCTTTGTCCACCAGTTGTGCTATGAATCTTCGAATGGATTGGTGCCTTCCTTGGAGACCCCTCAATTTCTTTAATATTTTTGGTGCCTCCATCTTGAGGATTGCTTTTACCTTTGTTGGATCTACCTTGATACCTCTCATTGACACTATATATCCCAGTAATTTTCCCAATTGTACGCTGAAGACGCACTTCTTTGGGTTTAATCTGGCCTTGTACTCCTCCAACCTGTCAAAAATGGCACTTAGGGTTGCTATGTGATATTTTCTATTTATGGACTTGGCTAGAATGTCATCAACATAATCTTCAACCGTCTTATGAATCATATCATGGAATATCAATGTCATGGCCCTTTGGTATGTTGCTCTTGCATTCTTTAAGCCGAATGGCATCATATTCCAACAGTAAGTCCCCCATGGACAAGTGAAAGTTGTTTTATGTTGGTCCTCTTTAGCTATCATGATCTGATTGTACCCTGAGAATCCATCCATTAGTGACAACATTTCATGTCTGGTTATCATGTCTATGATCATGTCAATGTTTGGAAGTGGGAAGTCATCTTTCAGACATGCTTTGTTCAAGTCTCTAAAGTCTGTGCAAATTGTGATCTTCCCATCAGGTTTTGAAATAGGTACCAAGTTTGACACCCATTCTAGATAATCTATTGGTCGGATGAATTCTGCATCTAATAGCTTTTTTAGCTCCATTTTGACTAATAAGGCGATCTGAGGGTGCATTTTTCAAAGCTTTTGTTTAACAGGCTTTGCTTCTAGATATACTGCTAAATGGTGAACCACGGTCTCTGGATCAAGTCCTAGCATGTCAGCATAGCTCCATGCAAATTTTATCTATCTCTCTCTTAGGAAGGCTGCTAGGAGCTCTTGTTCCTCTAATAGTAATGACTCCGCATAGAATGTGATATGTGGGGTTTCCTCTGTTCCTAGATTGACCGGATTGCATTTTTCTATCAGGACTGCTGATTTTTCTTGATGAATAGCTCTAGAAGGAAGATTGAATCCTCCATCCTCGGGTGCCTCAGAGAGGTTTTCACCATTGGATGTTTCCTTTCTTTTTACTTTTTTCTGGTCGGAGAGTGCCACAATGTGGTTTTCACTCAAGGACTTAGATATTATTCTTAATTTTTCACTTTTGTGACTGAGGGATTCAATCGTTTCCCCATAATAGGTATGTGTATCTAGCTCGATTATGAACCCTGCTTTATGATCCCCACCTGGAATGTTATCCCGCAGTCCCATGAATTCCAAGAGAGCCTCATCGTTTTCGAATGTATCAAGAACTGGTGGTCCTCGTTGTTCGTAGTCGATGAGTTGGGGATATACTAGGTGGATCTCATGATTTTGGTGGTCTGATTCAAAAGATAGGGTGATAATCATGCAAAGAGTGGTATCCTCAAATAGCCTAGGTAAGTTGGTCATGGTATCCTCGTCATCACTACTACTACAGACGTCGGTTATATCAAATGTAAAGTTATCTATGACTACCTATAGACACTGGTAAGTGTAGTTCTGCTGCGGTTGGCTAAGGAGGATTATTAACCGTTCTAACTGGAGGACTTCAGCCATGTATGGTTATACTCAGAGGGGTACATCTAAGGCCAAGATTTTTTATCACTCGCATCTCTGGCATGATAGGTATTATAAGCCCATTGTCGTTTCTCCCAAGTCTTTGGTTTCTGTCATAGCCCATTGCGAGCATCATTTGTAGACCCTTGCTTCTATCATCCATTGGTAATTCAGTTGTTGGTCTCTCATCTTGGTATAGCATATGAGATGGATCTGCCTCAATAACTTCTTGGCCAAGATCTCCCCAACTTGTAAAGTTGGGATAATCTTCAGGAGACATTTGAGATGTGGAGGCTTCATTTATTTGCGGACATCCCCGTGATCTAGGAGATTGTGGTAACTCTCCTACCACAAAAGCATTATTAGGGAGCTTGTATTTTCCACAACCGTTATCTTGGATGATGACCTTAATGTTAGAAGTGGTGGGGATGGCGGGAGTGGCGGGTGTCTCTGTCGTAGAAGTGGATGCGAGAGTGGCGGCATCGATGTATGGTGTAGATGGGCCCTCATCATTTTTTGGTACTTGGGGGATTTAATAGTACTTTGCTTCAAGGATTTTGCAATAGGAGAAGGGTTCGGGATCTCCATGGATGGTAACTTCTTGTCCCTCATGTGTGAATTTCACACATTGATGGAAAGTTGATGCTACTGCCTTCATTGCATGAATCCATGGGCATCCTAGGAGGATATTATATGGCAGGTCGAGGTCCAAGACCTGACAAGTGGTTTCCATGATAGCAAGCCCTACTTGAATAGGGAGTTTGATTGTGCCCCAAGACACTCTTTCTTGATCATCATATGCTCTTATTGTGATACCTTTTCCTTTGTTGATAGAATCCTTTGAGATTTTGAATTGTTTGATGAGGTAGAGAGAACAAATATTCAAGCCTGAACCTCCATCCACCAAGACCCTTTTCACTTTTCTCTTATGTATGATGGATTCCAACTGGAGTGCATGGTTGTGAGATGGTCGAGCGGGGAAATCCTGGTCGGAGAATGTGAGGAGATTTGGTGTAATGATATTTCTGACCATAGCTTGGATATGCTCCGCATCAAGATCTGCAGGGACAGTGGATGAAGCCAACACTTCTTCAAGGATTTTCCTATGGGAAGATGATATTTTTAGCAACTCCGTGATGGAGATTTGTGTTGGCATTCTTTTGAGCTGATCAAGGATGTTATATCCATTAGGGACAGATCTAGATGCAGGGACTCTATTTGGTTGGGATGATCCTGTGATGGTAACTTTGTCGCCTCTTGTGGTGACTCCACAATCGGCATGGGCGCCTTTGAAGGTGATGACCATGCAGTTTTCATCTAGGGAGGCAACGACTGTTTCATACACATGATTCACATTTGTGTGGGTGCCTTTCCCCTTATTGGTGTTATTATTATTCCCTTTATTTCCATGGTTAGGCATCAGATTCGTGTATATCTTAAGATCTTGGTTTCCTCTAGGTTGTTCCATGTTTATAATTCTTTGATCGATGAAATCTTGAATTATGTTTTTTAGCCTCATACAACTGTACGTGGTATGGCCTTTGATTTTATGGAATTCACAGAGTTGATTTTCATTATACCAAGGAGGTTTCACATCTGGTTCTTGGTCATTCTCAAAGGTAGGATCCAAGTGATGAGTTTTTTGTTTCTCAGCGTCTTCATTATGACTTCAAGTGGTTCCCCCAAAGTAATGTATTTTCGTTTGGGGTAATTTTTGTTCCTTTGGGGTGGTCCCCTTTGATCATTTAGATTATTGATTGTTGGATTGTTTTTTGGTCGTTGTGTTGCTTGATGATTGTTTTGGTGTTGGATTTGGATTTGTGGTGCGGGTGTATTTTGGTGAGGGGCACTAATGACCACCTTGGCATCAACGACACCATCGTTAGTAATGTTTTTGTTCCTTTCCCACGTGCGAGTTTTATTGTTGTAATTGGAGGGTGGGCAGTTGCTTTGTTGTTCGGGGTATGAAGTTGATCGCGCGGGTTGAGTCATAAGGGCTCATTCGATGCTAAGCGCTTTGGAGATCCACTGATCATATGTGGTGATCCCTTGTACCTTGAGATGAAATTCCAAGAGGCCGTCAAGGTTGGATATAATGGTGAAAACTTGTTGTTCTTCGGGCATGGTCCACTTGCTCCGATTGGCCTTGGATTTCCATTGTTGTAGGAATGAAGTGAATGATTCACCCTTACCTTGCTTCGGAGCTGAGAGTTCTTCTAGACTAACATCCATGGCAATGTTGCATGCATAATTTTTAATGAATGTGTCTATAATTTCTTGGAATGTTCTAATGCCTGTAGGTAGGCGAGAGAACCATTCCATAGCGTGGCCAGCCAAACTCCTAGGAAATAGCTACATCAGATAAGTATCGTCGTATGGGACTTCCATGCAATGAACCTAGAATTCCCTGATGTGATCTTTAGGGTTTCCTATCCCATGATATTTGTCAAACTTGGGGATCTCAAATCCCTTGGGGAATGGTTTCATCACTAGACTCCTATCAGATGGATAGGGGCACAAGTTGCTTGGTGTTTTTGTGGTTCGCCCTTATTGAAGATCGAGCTTTTGTTGTGAGAGCAACCTGATTTGTGTCGTTATGTCATTTTGCAGATTAGGGGGTGGGATGAAGGTGTTTTGGGGGATTTCAATTGTGGGTTCGATAGGTGGGTTGTTTGGTGTGTTATTTGATGGTATTCGCACATTTTTTCAAGCTAGGTATGCTTGCACTTGTTGCTATATGAACAATGCTTGTTGTTGTTCTTATTGTTGCTACGCTAAGATTGCTTGTTGTTGTGCTTATTGTTGTGCTTATTGTTGTGCTTTTTGTTGTGCTTGTTGTTGTTCCAGCAACGCTTGTTTTTGGGCTGCCAATTGGGCTACTTCTTGTTGCTCTTGATATTGTTTTATTGCTTTTTGATATGCTTGCAGTTGCGCTGCTTGTTTTTGTGCAATAAGTTGTGCTTGCGCTTGTGTGTTTTTTGCTTGATATTGGGTGTTTGCCTGAGCTTGAGCTTGTGCTTGGGCTTGTGCTTGTGTTGCTTATTGTTGCAATAGAATTTGGGCTTGAGCAGTCTTTTGTGCTTGTAGTGTGGGCTGCTTGAGCAACTTTCGTAGCTTGAGTGGCTTATTGTTGTTGTTGTTGCAATAATGCTTGGGCTTGTGCAGCTTGTTGTGCTTGTAATGCAGCTTGGGCTCCTTGGGCAACTTGAGCGGCTTGCTGAGCAGCTAGTTGTGCAGCTTTTTGCTTTTGCACTTGTAGGAATCCCCTTTGAAAAGTAGCTTGCTGAGCTGCTTGCAATGCCATGTTGTATTGGCTTGATATGTTGGAAGTTGGTGGTGGTGGGGGTGGTGGTCGATTTGGAATGGCGTTTGTGGTGGTGGTGAGTGGTGATGTCGTGTTGGTGATTTGAGTGGTGGATGATGTTGTTGATGTGGTTTGAGTGGTGAATGGTACTATTGATGTGTTTGGTCCTTGAGAGACCATGCTTTGTGACGTTAGGGGGTGGTTGATGATGTCGTGATTGCTTGTGTAGTTGTCATCTGTTGTTGCGATATCGATGACAAGTTTTGCATGATGTTTTGATTGATATTCGGGATGTTGGTTTGATTGATACTTGGTAAAGGGGGAAGCCCTAAGCCAAGGAGTGATGTGGATGATGATGGGAATGGTGGAAGAGGTGAAAATTTGAGGGGTGTGAGTTCTTGCAAAAATGTTGTGGTGTCGAAAATGCCCCCAGGTCCGAACATGTCACCTTCTTCTTGCGGATTTGTGAGGAGAGAATTTTGAGGTGTTGTGTGGAAGGATGATGATGATGGATCATTATGGAAAGTGAGAGGAACATACTTATGTAATGGATTTTGGGGTATGTTTTGTTGCAAGATGGTATTTGCATCGAAGTCTTGATTATTAACAAGGGGGTGTGTTTGAATAGCATTGAGAAATGCATTTCCCTTATTAACATTGGGTTGGGTTGGAGCAAAAGATGTGATTTGTGGAATGTTTTGAGTGATGCTTTGGGATGGGGGTGTAGATGAGATGGGGATGGTGGATGAGATTGGAGGTAAAGATGTCTCCACTATTGAACTCGTGTCGAAATCAAAAGGTAATTTGGCCCCTTTTTTTCTAGTTCAAGCATGTATAGTGAAGAGTTAAGCCTCATCATGATGTTGATGATTTTATGATTTTCTAGATTTTGGAGCATTTCGGTTATTTCTTCATGTGACATCCCAAAGGTAAGATCTTCTCCTTGGATTTCCTCTTGTGGGTTTTGTGATGATGACATATTCAAAGGATTGCTTGATTTGACAGAATTCATTTCAACATTCGTTTGGCTTAGGTCACTAAAAGTGGGTGTTTCTTTGTCAGCTTCCATGTTATTGTATTGAGATCTAGTTTGAACCATAAAACAAAGATCAATTTTCAAGAATATGGAAGATGAATCTCTTGATTCTTGTTGACGTTTGTTTTGGCATAGCAACATCCAAACAGAATATTGCTACTCTATTTCTCCTGAAAGAGAAGGATGATCACATGGATATCTCAACTCTCAAGGTCTTTGTAGTTGGTTCTCAACTGTGCTAATGTTGCTCAATTGGTCAATGTAATAGTAATATTCAAGGGGCCTACTGGTGTTGAGCTTCTGGATCGTTCTGTGATCAAGCATGAATTAAAACCTAATCTAACTGGGCTTTTAAAGAAACAACAAAAGATAGATCAAAGTTTTGGGATAGAAAAGAACAATAATTTATCCAACTTTAACTAGATTTGTTAGCTTCAAGGAATTGTAAGCTAAAACTGTAGAACAAAGTGAACTTGTGATTGACACACAACCTCTTTCATTCACAGTGCTAATTCAAATAATAGATTTTAAGTTACTATTTAAATAAAACACAAAATAACATTTCACTCCTTGAAGACTTCACAAATAAAATGATCAACTTAAGAAAAATCTCATTCAGGAACACAATATGAAGTAGATTAAACTCTAACTGCTTCTACTGTTAGTGAAATAGATAAGCAATATTTACAAAGTTGGCACAATCACCAATGTACAGAGAATCTGTGATTCCAAATTGTTTCCAACTACACTAAGAGAACTTTGAAAATACATTACATCCAATACTGAATCTCACTACTAGACAAGAAGACAAAAGAAGCTCTCATTACTAAGAATCAAGATGCAACTCTATCTCCTTCTGTTAACTGACTAATTCCTAGATTTTCTTCTGATTATCTATTCTAACACTGTATCTTCTATTTTCTCCCTTGGTTCTCTCTACCTCTAACTGTCTAACAATCTTTTTCTCTCTAACTTTTTCTTAAAATCCTTCTAACCTTTACAAAGAGGCAAGAATGCCATATACATAGAATGTACCAAAAGAATGAGTTGTCCCCCTGCATTAGGGTTTACAAAATATCTGCTTCCAGGAGATTCAGCTCTCAGATCTTTCTGAGGAGAGTCAAAACTGCATTCAATGCGAAACCCTACCGTCCATGTTGATGACGGCTTGTTCTGGGAATGATCCATAGATCTTTTGCGGCTACAACATTAACTCTTTTGTCTTCATGTCCATCTTTGAACTCCTTCATAGAGCTGCCTTGAATGCTCCAAACTATCACCATTAATACTGGCCTGCCTCTGCTAGCGATCACTATAGCTTTCCCTGTGACTCATAGTTTCTTTGCCCTTCTTCAAGTTCTCATTCATGTTTTAGACCTCTCTGCTCATTAACCATCCTCCAGAAGCATCATCGGGCCTCCCTATAGATTTGAACATTTCACCCGAGTCGATCCATCACCTTTGGATCTCATAAGGAATCCATTTCGCTTGCATTCTGTTGGTCTTCCCTCTCAAGAACGGTTAACCGGTCAAACTATCGCCAGTCAGTCCCCTTAGCCTCTTCTGATTGGTCAAACATACACCACGCGAGCTTCTCGGTAGGTCAAAGGTGGTTTGAATGGAATCGCATGTCGGTGAGACACTAATCGTGTCTCCCCGATGCGATTATATCACTTTTAGCAACCATCGGCATGACATTAGATAGTCGGCAAGATGTTTTGGCAAGCTGTAGAAGTCATATCAAGCTCGTGAAAACCATCGGTAAGACAGTCGCTAGTCAGTGGGACATCATAGCGAACCTCAGGATCCTTAAGCGATCACATTTTTCATGTCGGGGAGACTATCGCTCGTCGTTGTGACCTCATGGCGAAGTCTTCTTTATCTCCCGGTGGGCCCATTCTCAAGTCAGGGAGACCTCATCGTTTCAGGGAGATCTTACCCCGAACTCCTCTTTTCTTACCGAGCCCCTCTTTGTTATCGGCAAGACCAACGCACTCTGGAAGACATCTCCCTGAGTCCATCCTTACTCCCCAAAGCCTAAGTCCCTTTTTGCCTTGGTGTGACTTTCTTCCTTCGCCAAGACCTTTTGGCGAAGGCATGATCCTTTGCCGAGCTCCATTTCTTTCAGTGGGACCTCCCTTCATGTCGGCATGACTTTCCATGGTCGAGGAGAGCTCTTGGCGACGCTGTCCTCCCTCGCAGTGACTATTCCTTTGTTTCCCAAACTAGGGATCATCGGCAAGAGCTTTCGCTGAACTCGTTTTCTTTTGTCAAGACTTCTCTATCAGCGAGACCTCTTGCCGAAGCCACTCTGTTTCGCCAAGCGCAAACTTTCTCTGAGCTCAAGCTCCTTTTCAGCGAGACATACGCTAATCGAGCAGACCTCTTAGCGCACATCTTTCTTCTCCCCAAGGGGATACCCTATTGGTGTGACACTTCTTAATCACCGAGACCTTTCAGCGAGAGTCTTAAACCTTCCTCGAAAACCCTTGGGAAAACCTTTGTCGAGAAGACTTATGGCAATATCTCCTTCGGTCACCCGGACCTCCGCACGTCGGCCAGACTTCATGCCAATACCGCTTGCTTGGCCGAAGTGTTCACTCATGAGTCAATCAGTGATACATGAGGCTTTCATCGAGACTTTACTCCGAAGGAAACTTTCATGCCGATGGGAAACTCTCTGTCGCCGAGATGATGATTGATGTGTTGCCGATAGGCAACTGTATGTGAATTCCGATCGCCGTGAAATATCTAAGTTCATGCGGATAGGCAACACAGATGCCTATCAGCCAAATGCACTGATAGTCGACAAGACAACCTGTAAGGGCTTGCCAACTTTCTTCTTAAAGGAAAATCATGACCAACTAGACTGAGGAATGCATCCCAACTGAGCTCCCTTGGGAAATACCACCTTGTGTGTGATTTAATTCTGCAAAAGAAAGGCTTGCATTAGCACTCAGAAGAAAATAAGACATATTATAATAAACTCACCATTGCTTATAATTATTTCATTGAATTCCTAGCAAGAAGAAAATTAACTCAAGCTGGGATAGGAACAAAATATAAAACATGGAGAAACAGAAGAACCCCCAAAAGCAAAGCAAAAAAAATAGAGGCAAAGAAACCAAAAAGAGAAGGGGGACCCATTTTGTTCTAGGGTAAAATGGGGTGGTTATGCAAGGCATAACAAATGGCGACTCAGCTGGAAAAAATGGTTTAACCATTTTCAAGAAGCTGAAGGATTCAGCTACCCAGAACTCTTGGTTTATGAACATTACAACTCCAGTTGGGTCAGTTTTAGTAATCATGGCTGAGCTAGAATCTCAAATGTAAGTCTACACTAGCTACCTCAGAATCTATGTGTGTGCTTGATTGTGCATCACTCTTTTTGTAAATTTTTCTCGATCTTTCGGACAACAATGTGTAAGATTTGGGCTACATGAGTTGATTTCCTTTAGTTGTTGTGCAATGATATCCTGGGCATTGCTCCGCTGCCAGTCAAGCGTCCATAGCCCCAATGGAGATACCTCTAGTTTTCTCACAGCATTGCTCTACTGCCAATCAGGTGTCCATAGCCCCGGTAGAGATACTCTTTCTCTTTCAAATAATTATTTTCTCTCTTCTTTTTTTAATAGAGTTTCAGATATTTAAGCCAATTCCTTTTCAATATGTTAGATGTTTAACACCTGATCTGGGTTGAAAACTACCATGGACCTCATAACATCAATTGGGAAATTAGATTTTTCACTCAAATTTTACAACACTGTCATCCTAGGACAAAAATATCATTCAAGAGGAGGGTAAGTGCACCAAGATGGTTCCCAAAAAGGGGGCTTAAGTGGCCACTTTTTTTTTGAAAATAGGAAATGTTGACCTTGGATGTGAAATTGAGGATAGTTACACTCAAAATTTTGAGATGGAACAAAAACAAGGATCGAAGTGCTCCGAGTCTACTTTCTAAACTACTAATTTATTTTGAAAATTGTTGAGATTAAGGGGTTCAAAAGAGGGATGTACAAAAATTGGTGTTGTTTTTGTCAGAAAAACATAACATAGCAACTCTTGTACGACTTGAGCATGGTGAACATTTTTGTAGTATTTTTAAAATCACTACGGTCAGAAGTTGGGTAATAGAATCTAATTGGTGCAAAAAAATTTTGATAATTTTTTAATAAATATTTGATTTTTTACTAATTTTCTAAGTGGGCGCTTCCTGAAAAACAGAATTTTGGCTGTGCTCCCCCTACAAATTTTTGAAAATAATTGATTTTCTTTTTCTTTTTTTTTAAAAATTTGTAGAATGACGTCTAGTTTCTAAAAATGTAATTTATTTGAAATTTTGATGAACGGTTAATTTATAACAAAAAAATCACTAAACACTATTTTTTGGCAAAAAACAGACATACAAACAAAATAAATTATGGATGAAAGGCCTAACATTCTTGAAAAGTGAAAATATTTACATTGTTGGATAGCTAAGAGAGAACCTAACATTACCCATGTTTTCGATTTTGTCAATATTGAACTAGATGCAATCTTGATGGTGAGCATGAACCCGATTATGTGAAAAATTGTAGAATTTGCAAAAACACGTCTCTAGCCTTGTTGGAAATGCCCTCCAAACCTTTGGGTACCCAACTTCATACACCAGCCCAGGAGATGATCTTGGTGATTTGTGGCAGATTTAGAGGCGCTAATGAAGGTTACTCACTTGGGACCTTGTTTTCAGTACCTTCCACAACTCTTATTGACAATGGGCATAAAACAAAGAGTTTAGGAAAAAATCACCCAATCAGAAAGCATGAAAATACCTAAACCATTTCTCTCCTAATAACCATAGTATGCTTCAAACAACAACCCACAGTTTCAGATGGAAAGGACAGATCAGCCCCAAAGAATAAAACAAAACATAAACCACAGAACAAGGGAAATAGAAAGACAAAAAGGAAAGACAAACAAACAGACATCAAATTATTTACAAGGAAAGGAGAAAATTAAATACACAAAGAGCAGCAGATTATTCACATAAAGGACCGAGTTATTTACAAGTAGAGATTATTTACAAGCAGAAATACAAAAACAATTCACATAAAGAACAACGAATTACTTACATATAGAATAGAAATCAACAAGCTTTATGACTCAAAATAGTGCTTGAGAAACTACCCATTGACAGGCAAGGGAACAGGTTCTCCAGTTAAGATACTCAGTCTGAAAGCATTTTCCCCCGGGATCTCAACAATCTGATAAGGACCTAACCAAAGTTTGTCAAATTTCTGGTGACTGCCCTTCTTTTTACTGGCTTTATCCCATAACAATACAAGGTCAGATATCCTATAAGCTTTGATTTTGGCTCTTCTGTCAAACCAACATTTGACAATAGCCTGGTGCTTAAAGAATTGTTGCAAGGTGGCATCCCTCTCTTCCTCTAATTTCAACAAAGCAGCTAGTCTCACTTCTATCCTATTGTCACTAGAGTAGAATTTCTGCATGAACTCAAGGATGGGTATTTGTAGATGGATAGGGAACATAGGCTCTTGGCAATTTACCAGCTTGAATGGTGAAGTCTTTAGAGTGGCCTTAATGCTAGTCCTATCTGCCCATAATGAAAATCTCAGCTGGGTATGCCAGTCTCTAGGGTTATGTTCTAACAGTTTCTTAATTACCCCTAAGAGATTCTTATTGGTTGACTCTGCTACTCCATTTCCTTGTGGGTAATAATTTGAAGAATACTTCAAGACAATTTTGTGATCATATGCCCAGGAAATAAACTCAACAAAAGAAAAGGAAGAGCCATTATCACATACCAACGTGAAGGGTACCCCAAACCTTGTAGTGATGCACTCGGTGAGGAACTTGATCACTACCTCTGTTGTGTTGTTCTTGCAGGGTATAGCCTCTGTCCACCTTGTGCAGTAGTCGATAGTAGTCAAAATAAACTTGTTTCCTACAGAAGAGTTTGGTTTAATCACCCCAATAAAATCCAGTGCCCATTGGGCAAATGGCCTTACCTCATAGACAGGCTGCAATGGCATGGCTGCATGGCATTCTTTTGATGCAAAAATCTAACATATGTGACATGTTCTAACATGCTGATGGGAATATTTGAGCACACATGGCCAGTAATAACCAGACTTGAGGATCTGGTGTGCCAATGAATCCGCAGAACCATGACCTGTGCCATGTTTCCTATGAAACTCATAGATCACATGTTTAGCCTCTTGCTGATCAAGGCATTGTAGGTATACTCCTTCAAAATTCTTCTTGTATAGCAACCCTCCTTTGAACATATAATGAGAGAAATTCATTCTCAGGGATCTCCTTTGAGTTGAACTCATCCCCTCTGGACATCGATTGTTGAGCATAAAATAGACGATATCGGCATACCAGGGGTTGCTGGAGAAGGATCGGGTTGTGTATTGTTGACAGATGATGTTGTCGCCAACGTTTGCCATGGAATGAGACAAGCCTATACCCCTGACTAATTTCATCGGGTGTATCTCCAGATCAAATTCTTGCAAAATGGCCATCCATTTTCCTCTCCTTTCTCCCAACTCATTCTGCATGAGTAGGGACTTCACAGCAGCATCAGGAACTACAGCGACAACTTGGCTTCGGAGGATGTAATGCCGGAACTTCTCGACAGCCCGAACCAGTGCAAAATCTTGCTTCTCTAGAGGTGGGTATTTGATTTCCGCATTTTTGAATGAGGAGATCATGAATGCAATCGGCCTCTCCCCTGCCTCTTCTCTTTGTTGGGTTAGTACAACTGCGCAGGAATGATCAGAGGCAAAAGAGTAAATGTAAAACAATCTCAGATAGTCAGGGCTGGTGAGCATGGGTGCTTCTGAAATGGATCGCTTGACTTGTGCAAATGTGGCCTTTTCCTCCTTATTCCACTTTGTTCTAGCATCCTTCTTCATTATTTTGTTTAGTGGCTTTACGATCTCTGCAAAGCCTATGATAAATTTTCTTACGAAATTGACCTTCCCGAAGAAAGACCTCATTTCTTTCTTGCTTCCTAGCCTGGAAATCTTCAGAATGGACTCGACTCAGTCTGGATCGATTGATATTCCCCTTTCGGAGATCACATGTCCCAAAAGCTTTCCCTCTGAAACTCTAAACATGCACTTTCTAGGATTCAGGGAGACGCCATATCGGATGCATCTTTCGAGAACTTTGGCCAAGTCTGCGACATGATTTAGTCAATCCCTGGAGAACACCGTCAGATTGTCCATGTAAACAATAATGCATTTACCAATTATATCCTTGAGCGCCACGTCCATGGCACGCTGAAAAGTTGCTCCAGCATTTATCAAACCGAATGGCATTCTTTTGTATGCAAGTGTTCCCCATTTCATAGTGAAAGTTGTCTTCATTCTGTCTTCACAGTTAACCATTACCTGATTATACCCAGAGTAACCATCTAGGAATGACATCATTTGAGATCCGTTGACAGTCTGCAAGACCTCATCCAATGAGGGGAGGGGGTAGTTGTCTTTTTCTAAAGCTCTATTCAGATTCCTAAAATTCACACACAACCTGATCTCTCTGTTTTTCTTATGGACTGGAACTAAGTTGGCCACCCATATTGAATGGCATATAGGGAAAATTATCCTCAATTAGGTTCCATACCCGATTTCTATATGCTTCCAACCTTTTGTTGTGACATGTATATTGGATGCGCACTTGCTTGATAACTATTTCTGAATCTCCCTTGACCACCAAGGCAGTGACCTTCTTATGTGCAAACATCAATCCCCGTGCCAGAGCTTCATACTTTGCTACGTTGTTTGTGCATCCAAATTGCAACCTATAAGAAGCAAAGCAGGTTTTCCCTTTTGGGCTGATTAGTTCAATCCCAACACTGTAGCCTGTCTTAGATTTGGATCCATCAAATGTGAGGGTCCATAGCTGATCGTGGGTTGGAGTTGATTCTTTTGAAGTTGTTATGGGTGCTTGAGTTAGATGAGTCACAATTGGGGTTGCTTGATCTCTTGCATCAGGTATAAGGAAAGGATGCTTTGTAAGTTCTTTAGATACACTCTCCAATTCCTACTTAGTTATATCATCTAACCTGTGGCTATCCTTCTGACAGCCACTTGTTTCTTTGGTTAACCCCTTGGGTTTTGGAATATTCATGAGTGAAGGGGTGATAAGCGAACCTTGGGACTATTCCTTGTCAATATGTTGATTCGGAAATATGTCTGGGGTAGGTTCCATTTGAACTTCCTTTGAAGGTATTCTATCCCTGGTCAGCATTGTTGCTTCTTTAGCTTCAAATGAGAAGTGGTCTATAATGGTCTCAGAGTGGCTTGAGCCAGCTTCTCTACCTTGGGCAACATGATTTAAAATTTCAATGCAGGGTTGGCAAGTTAATTCAAAGTTATTTTGGTAATGCACCCTGCACTAGTTAGGGAGAAGAAGACTCTGCAAATCGGTATCTTCCCCTAAGACCAGTTGGTCTTGTTGCAGCTTTCTAATCAAGGCCTATTGATTTTCATTAATCATGGGGTCAGGGAGTTTATGTATTGACATGTCTTTAGAATTGAGGACCGAGAAGGTTAGAATTTCTTCTCTTTTATAAACCCCCATCTCAATCTCAAAGTAAGCTACCTCATTGGGACAATCATACTTAGTGATGATATGCTTGAGGCGAGGCTCACTTTCAATCCTAATCTGAGTAGGAATCCCTCTCCATGGCAGCCACATATGTGAAAAGTCAGGGGAAAGATATCCCCCTAGGCTTTTCATCAAATCTCTACTTAGCAGCATGCCATAGGTCTCGAGAATGTCTGCTACTTGGATGTCTATGTTGGTTTGAACCCTGGGGTCTGATCCTACTTGCACATGTATGTTTCTTAATTCTCCTACCACATTAACCTCTGTCTAGTCAAGTTGAATGACCTTCTTATTTGTCTGGATTGGGTTCAATCCTAACTTCTTACATATAGAGAATGGCATGACATTGCCAAAAGCCCTTGAGTCCAACAAACAATTATGCAGGTTCTTCCCACAAATTCTTAAACTCAAAAGAAATGGAAAAGTACCTACCTTGTTTTTGTACAAGGCTACATTCACATCCCCAGCAGGTGCCACCTTGTTCTTTCCTTTTGATTTATCAGCTTGCTTTAAGGCTTTCAGCACTATCTCCCTTTGAGCAGGGCACCACTTTAAGATGTCAAAGAATGACAAAGAAGTTTTATGTTTCTGCATCTCAGAAACAATATCAAATTCCATGTTATAACTTGAGTTATTTTTAGTAAGACCAAGTGAGTTACCTTTGTTATGGGAGTCGGGTGGCCCTTTCGGTGGAGGAGGATTATTATCAGCACTTTGATTTGGAGGCACCATGTGATTAGGAGGTGCTGATGTAGTGAATGAACCATTATTCTGATTCCTCATGAAGTGTCCCCCTTTTGTTTGAAAGGCCTGAGCATCATATGAATCTTCCTCTAGTTCATTCTCCTCTTGCCTCGGGAATGAAGGTTCCTCCTCAAAGAGGTCATAAGTCATTGCAGTATCTACTGAGCCACCTCCCTTGTGAGGGTTCCCTTGGAATGTTTGGGTATCTTCCTATGCCATCTTGACCATCTTCTCCACTTTAGGGCAGTTTACCTCAGAATGGGTTGTAGCATCATGCATCCTGCACCAATTGGTCATAAAGTTGAGGTTAGCCACGTTTGCAGTATGTGCTCTCTTCTCATTTGCTTGATAGTTGTGAGAAACTCCACCATTATTGGCCCTGTATTCCACTGCCTGTTGTTATTTGGCCTTTGGTTATACCCTCTGTTTTGATTTTGATACCCTTGATTAGAGGATCTTTGGCCTTGATAACCCCTTTGGTTGTAATTGTTATGATTCTGATACTTACCCTGGTTGTTGCTGTTTTGACTAGGGTAGTTACCCTGGTTTTGGGAAGGGTTCAACCGAAGTTGAGCCATGTCATTTGTAACTTGAGACAGTGTTTTCTTCAAGGTTTCTACCTCATTTGTAAGTTGAACTGTCTTCTCACTTTCCACACTCTTAGCAACAAGTGGCTGACCACCCTGATTTGGTGCTCCCACTTGGTTGTGATGACCTTGGGAACTTTGAGGAAGCTGTGATTGTTGAAAGGGATCATAAGTTCCAGTAGCAAAGAATGGAATAGGTGGTTGAGTTTGCAATTCAGACATAGGCCCATAATGGGAAGGAGACATTCTCAGGATAGTATTGAATAGGGGAGTTGGGCTATGCATTTGATATCCTATTGAAGGGAAACCTCCTCCCAGGCCTCCTTGTTGAGAACTAATTTGTTGCTGCAGCTTGATAGCCAGATGATAGACTTTGGATAGAGAATCAATATCAACTAGTTGATAAGTCCTTTGCAAGAACAAGCCAAGCAAAGGGTCTATAACTCTAAAGTAAGCTTGAATGGCACTATTCTCGGTGACTAGATAAGGATCTTGCAATCTCCTATACATTTGCTAGAATTTGGTATTGAACAGGTGCAAGGATTCACATGGCTCTTTCCTGATGGTGGAAAATTGGTGGTATAAAGAGTTGGATCCACATAAACCCTAAACTGATTGATAAAGGCATTTTCCAAATGTGTCCAGGTCAGAATGGAAGCTTGAGGAAGATTAAGGTACCAATTGTATGCCATGTCCCCTAAGGAGTAAGGGAACAACCTACAGACTACATCATGGTGAGCTATCTGAGCTCTAGTACAAGCATCCTTGAAAGCTTGTATGTGCTCTTCGGCACTCCTTGACTTGCCATGAATATACTTGGGGCAGAATTTCTCAGGGTTCTTGGGTATATCATGAAAACCTCTAGGGATAGTCCCCAATGGAGAAGGATTATTCTGAAAGAACACCATTGGTGGGGGTGGTGGTGGTTGAGCCAACTGTTGTATGGGTTGAACCAGCTATGATGACAATTGAGATGGATGTGGTGATGGATTAATAGGTATCCACTGAGGTATTGATGAAAAGCCTGGTGGAGTTAGCAGAGCTGATAAAGGTGGTATGATAGTTTCCCCAGTCTTGTGATTCTTGTGTCTTGTTGGGGTCTTGAGTTCTTTGAAAGGTGATGGATTTTCAACTGATCGAAGAACTATGTGGAACCTTTCTAGTGAGAAAAATCCAGTGTTATCCAGCTTGCCCTTCTAGGCCCTCCTTCTAGCGCTAGTTCCTGTTGACATGTGTTTTGGCATAGCAACATGCAAACAAAATATTGCTACTCTATTTTTCTTGAAAGAGAAGGATGATCACATGGATATCTCAACTCCCAAGGTCTTTGTAGTTGGTTCTCAACTATGCTAATGTTGCTCAATTGGTCAATGTAATAATAATATTCAAGGGGTCTATTGGTGTTGAGCTTCTGGATCATTCTGAGATCAAGCATGAATTAAAACCTAATCTAACTGGGCTTTTAAAGAAACAACAAAAGATAGATCAGAGTTTTGGGACAAAAAAGAACAATAATTTATCTAACTTTAACTAGATTTGTTAGCTTCAAGGAATTGTAAGCTAAAACTGCAGAACAAAGTGAACTTGTGATTGACACACAGCCTCTTTCATTTGCAGTACTAATTCAAATAACATATTTTAAGTTACTATTTAAATAAAACACAAAATAACATTTCACTCCTTGAAGACTTCACAAATCAAATGATCAACTTAAGACAAATATCATTCAGGAACACAATATGAAGTAGATTAAACTCTGATTGCTTCTACTGTTAGTGAAACAGATAAGCAATATTTACAAAGCTAGCACAATCACCAGTGTACAGAGAATCTATGATTCCAAATTATTTCCAACTACACTAAGAGAACTTTGAAAATACATTACATCCAATACTGAATCTCACTACTAGACAAGAAGACAAAAGAAGCTCTCATTACTAAGAATCAAGATGCAACTCTATCTCCTTCTGTTAACTGACTAATTCCTAGATTTTATTCTGATTATCTATTCTAACACTGTATCTTCTATTTTCTCCCTTGGTTCTCTCTACCTCTAACTGTCTAATAGTCTTTTTCTCTCTAACTTTTTCTTAAAATCCTTCTAACCTTTACAAAGGGGCAAGAATGCCATATATATAGAATGTACCAAAAGAATGAGTTGTCCCCTTGCATTAGGGTTTACAAAATATCTGCTTCCAGGAGAGTCGGTTCTCAGATCTTTCTGAGGAGAGTCAAAACTACATTCAATGAAAAACCCCGCTATCCATGTTGATGACAGCTTGTTCTAGGAATGATCCGTAGATCTTTTGCAGCTACAACATTAACTCTTCTATCTCCGTGTCCATCTTTGAACTCCTTCACAGAGCTACCTTGAATGCTCCAAACTATCACCATTAATACTAGCCTGCCTCTGATAGTGATCACTATAGCTGTCCCTGTGACTCATAGTTTCTTCGCCCTTCTTCAAGTTCTCATTCATGTTTTAGACCTCTCTGCTCGTTGACCATCCTCTGGAAGCATCATCGAGCCTCCCTGTAGATTTGAACATTTCACCCGAGTTGATCCATCACCTTTGGATCTCAGAAGGAATCCATTTTGCTTGCATTTTGTTGGTCTTCCCTCTCAGGAATAGTTAACCAGTCAAACTATCACCAGTCAGTCCCCTTAGCCTCTTCTGATTGGTCAGATATATGCCACGTGAGCTTCTCGGTAGGTCAAAGGTGGTTTGAATGGCATCGCATGTCGGTGAGACACTAATCATGTCTCCCTAATGTGATTATATCACTTTTAGCAACCATCAGCATGACATTAGACAATCGGCAAGATGTTTCAGCGAGCTATATAAGTCATATCAAGCTTGTGAAAACCATTGGTAAGACAGTCGCTAGTCGGTGGGACATCATAGCGAACCTCAGGATCCTTAAGCAATCACATTTTTCATGTCGGGGAGACTATCGCTCATCGTTGTGACCTCATGGTGAAGTCTTCTTTATCTCCCGGCAAGCCCATTCTCAAGTCGGGGAGACCTCATCGTTTTGGGGAGATCTTCCCCAAAATCCTCTTTTCTTACCGAGCCCCTCTTTGTTATCGGTAAGATCAACGCACTCAAGAAGACATCTCCCCAAGTCCATCCTTACTCCCCCAAACCTGAGTCCCTTTTTTCCTTGGTGTGACTTTCTTCCTTCGCCAAGACCTTTTTGCTAAGGCATGATCCTTTCCCGAGCTCCATTTCTTTCGGTGGGACCGCCCTTCATGTCGGCATGACTTTCCATGGTCGGGGAGACCTCCTGGTGATGTCATCGTCCCTCGCAGCGACCATTCCTCTGTCACCCAGACTAGGGATCATCGACAAGAGCTTTCGTTGAACTCGTTTCCTTTTTCTGAGACTTCTCTATCGATGAGACCTCTTGCCGAAGCTACTCCATTTCGCCAAGCGCAAACTTTCTCCCAGCTCGAGCTCCTTTTTGGCAAGACATACGCTAATCGGGCAGACCTCTTGGCACACATCTTTCTTCTCCCCGAGGGGATACCCTGTCGGTGTGACACTTCTTAATCATCATGACCTTTCAGCGAGAGTCTTAAACCTTCCCCGAAAAACCCTTCGGGAACCTTTGTCGGCAAGACTTATGGCGATATCTCCTTCGGTCGCCGCGACCTCCACACATTGGCCAGACTTCATGCTGAATACTGCTTGCTTGGCCGAAGTGTTCACTCATGAGCCAATCGGTGAGACATGAGGCTTTCACCGAGACTTTACTCTGAAGGAAACTTTCATGCCAATGGGAAACTCCATGTTGCCGAAACGATGATTGATGTTTTGCTGATAGGCAACTGTATGTGAATTTCGATCACCGTGACATATATGAGGTCTTGCCGATAGGAAACACAGACACCTATCAACCAAATGCATTGACAGTCAGTAAGACAACCTATAAGGTCTTGTCGATTTTCTTCTTAAAGGAAAATCATGACAAACTGGATTGAGGAATGCATCCCAACTGAGCTCCCTTGGCAAATACCACCCTGTGTATGATTTAATCCTGCAAAAGAAAGGCCTGCATTAGCACTCAGAAGAAAATAAGACATATTATAATAAACTCACCATTGCTTATAATTATTTCATTGAATTCCTAGCAAGAAGAAAATTAACTCAAGCTGGGACATGACTAAAATCAGATCAGACAGAACAAAAGATAAAACATGGAGAAACAGAAGAACCCCCAAAATCAAAGCAAAAAAAATAGAGGCAAAGAAACCAAAAAGAGAAGGGGGACCCATTTTGTTCTAGGATAAAATGGGGTGGTTATGCAAGGCATAACAATTCTTTGGATTGATCTTTATTTTATGCACAAAAGAGAAAATTTTAGGATATTTTGAGGATCAAAAGGTGATATGATGATGATGCAAGAGATGGATGATGTGGATTTTTTGATCTTTTGATAAATCTTGAGGGGGATGCTAGACTTTTGGGACTTTTGGATATGTTTCGGATTTTTTATTTTGATTTTCTTGGATTTCCCTTGATTGATTGATTTTGATTTGCTTTGATTTTGAACAAATATACCCTAATATGTTGGATGATTATCTAAGGGGTAGATTTGCTCAAAGGATGATAATTTTAATATGTGTAGGGAGAAGGATGCATCTACCCACACCTATTCGAACAAGATGATAGTTTAACCAAGCATATGAAGAAGGATGCATCTACATATACCTAGCTAAACAAGATGGTTTGATAACTTTGACTAAGTATATGCAAAAGGATGCATCTACACATACCTAGCCAAAGATGTTTTGATAAAGATTTCAAGGATTTTGTCTCAAGGATTTGATGATTTTGATTTTTTCCAAAAGGCCTAGGAAGAAGGATAATTTCAAGATTTCCCAAAAGGTGATGATGAGATGATTTTTTGGTTTGATATTTGAAGGATGGATGAAAAAAGATTTTGATTGTCTTTTGATCCTAAAGAAGACACTTTGTTTACCTAAAACCTCAGTATTGAAGAACATGCAATGCTTCTATAGACCTTTATAAACAAGAAGTGATTCAATTTGATCATACATTTCTGAATTTTGAACCAAGGACTTTTGTTTTGGTATTTTGATTTTCTTGGAAATCATGAGGTTTCAACAAATATGAGAGTTCATTTTGTTTAGCTTTGATTAGTGACTTTATTTTACCACAAATACTTTCTTTGATTAAGTTTCCAAACTAGATGTCCAATGTCTTAATTTCTTCGAATCCCACAATTATGTTATGTGGAAATTTGATGAATTCAAGGCAAGGGTTACCTATTGTTTAACTTTAGTAGACAAATTGAGATGCAATTCAAATTTTTAGAAACCTCTAAGGATGTGAATCCCAAGGGCAAGCAATAACACATGGATTGGGTCAATTGTATTTGTCTCCTAAAGGGTTTGAAATTTTGATGATGATGTTTAAGTGTTTGTTTCCAAAACATTTTTGAACAAGCAAAGCATTTTGAAACCAATAATAAGTACAACCCTATGGATGTGGAAGACAATATTTGTTGGATTCCCACTTGGAAAATTCCAACTACGCTTATCTTTAGCGAATGGTTAGATGTTTGACCCCACTAGCTCCCCTCCACGTCTCATTAACGTCAATCGGGGCAGCCAAGCATCAACACCCGTGAAACTCCCATGACATGCTTTCCATTTCTACTAAAAGACCGTAAAAGTGTGGGGTGGCTTCAAAACGACCGTTCTTGCACCAACAAATAGATCAAAGGATTTTGGCAATTTTAAAACATGGGTTTTAATTAAGACTTTTAATTCGTGGAGATTGACCCATACGGTGAGAATCCCCTTTCGGATCCATCTCGTCGGAGCCAACTGCGTGATATTGGTGTTTATTCCAATACCCACATTTATATCCTGATTGGAAATACTCTTGGCTTTAGAGTGTTACTGGTTGAGTCGTTCCCTTGGGTGAGTACTTTTTCCCCAAGGCAGGCCCTCTAGGATAAACAAAAGCGAGCAAAGACAATATTCGTAACTTGATCAATCTTTGTTTGCAACACAAAGAAAGAGAATGTACACAATAATTCTCTACTCACACTCGCACAATGTTTTGTTCAATTTTAAACCCAAAATGAAGTGTGGAGGTGATTTCTTTATCTCAACCTAAAATCACAAAAAATTCCTTTTGATTCTCAAGATCGCTATAAAGCGCGAGAGAAGCGCATACGTTTTTTTTTAATGAAGTTAATTTGAGTAAGCTACCACAAAGACAAAGTTGCACATGTTCGTTTTAAATCCACAAAGAAAATATGAGTTCTTTTTAAAGCACCAAAGGACAAATGAGAGTTGTTTTGTTCAATTGTTAACCAAAAAACAAAGTCTAGTAAGTTGTAGTCCTAATGTTCATTTTAAGCCTTTGCAAAAATTAGAAAGATTCTTTTTGAAGCCCAAATGAAATTAGTGTCCTAAGCAACAAGAGATGACAATTCCTAAGAGTGTTAAGCAAAAACTAAAGTGTTTAAAAACACTTTGATTTTGTAAGATACCATCATCATGCTTCTCCTTCAATTCATCCAACCCTACAAGAAAGAAAACTAGTCAGATTCTACAAATCACAGAGGTCAAAAGGCAGAAAATAGAAGATAAATTGATCATATGACAAAATGCACGTGCTTAAAATTAAATTTCAACTTTTTACTCCCTGCCAGCGGTGCAACCCGTGAATGCATCGGAGTTTAATTTCTCAGTGGTGTTGTATAGCGCCGCTTACCAGTCACTGACGCTCTGTGTCCGGACCAATGAGCTCAACTACGTAGCACTTTTTCCCAACGTCACTGTTTGATTTTGTTTGAAAATTTCTGCGGGTCAGATTGGTCAAGTGTCGCAATTTGAAATTCAAATTCTTGGGCAGGAAAACTTCAACGTCACAGTTTGACTTTCCAGCAGTGTTGTATGGCAACGCTGGAGAGTCAATGGTGCTATATGGCGACGTTGAGCTTCCAGTGTTGGAATTTTTCTGTGTACAAACAAAAATGCAGAATTTTGTGAGAAAAGTGACTAAAAATGAAATTTTTCCCTCCTAGCGCCAAATGGTATGAACCCCAATCCTAATACCTACAAAACAATGAGAAAAAACACATTAGATGAGAGATTGCAAGTTAGAACAAGGATTCCCCATGAAATCCATTAACATAGCTCAAATTAGGAAAAAAACAATGAAGAACACAATGAAATATAATAAAAGAGATTGAATCCTAATTAAACTAGCAAACTTATGATCCCATGGGGGAATTGGTGTCAATTTGATGTCAAAATTGGCCCTTTCCCAATTCCTATGATGCAAGCTTGATGTGTTGATGATAATTGATCCACTTTGATGAAGGGTGATGAATGCTCCAAGCTAAAAATCTGTATAACCTAGCTAATAACTCAATGATGATGGGTGAAATTTAATAGATATTTGAGCATGGTAACTTTGCATAATTTGTGAATGATCAAATGAGGAGTGAAGCCTCTTATTTATAGATGAGATTGATGGATGAAATTCCAAAATTGAGCAATGTAGGACTAACATTCATCCAATGGCAAGATGCCACTTGTCAATCTATGAGTGGATGGAGGATGTGCAAGTTTTGAGGATTGTGCCAATAAATGCCTATTTTTGAATTTGAATTTTGTTGAAATGACTTGCAAGAGGGAAGGGAAAATGCATTAAATGCCACTTGGCTCAAGGAAAATGACATGTAAGATGGAGTAAATGCCTTGTTGGATGTACATGTCAACTTGGATTTTTGAATTCAAACTTGGAGAATATTCCAAAAAGATGCCTTGTTGAGGAAAATAGGGATTTAATAAATCAATTAAATGTATTTTCATGTGCAAGTGGAAAAAGCTAGAGGATGGGACATGAAAAAAGATTAAATTAATCAAGGTAAATTAATTTAATGAGAGATTAGTTGATGTGACAAATTTGACTTACATTTGTGGATTTATTTAAATCAAATATGAGAGGAATGTGATAAGAGATTAATTAAATAAAGATTTTGATTTATTTAACTAAAAGAGATGATGTTATATTAAACTAAATAAGGTTTTAATCTATTTAATTTAATAGATAAATGTTAGAGATTTAATCAGATAAAATTAACTATTTAATTAAATAGGGATAATTAGATCAAGATGGTTAATTTAATTATCGAGAAGAGGTGACTTAATTAGATAAAATGATTTATTTAATTAAGGGAAGGAAATTGATGGATTTAATCAAATAAGGAAATTTGAATAAATGGTTAGACCAAGGGATGATTCAGGATGAAACGATGTTAGTAGTCGGGATCAGATGCACAATGTCAATCGGTACATTTTATGTGTCTACACCATCAAATCTAGCATTAGTGCATTTGTAACCCCTTAGTCCATCTTCTTGTGGAAGAATGGCTTAATTTTCTCTAGGTCTAGCTCTAGGGCTAGCATGTCATAGTTTGTCATTGTCTTGAGGTAGTCCTTGTTGTTAGTCCTATGCTCCACAACCCATTCAAGGTCAATCTTGACTTCATTCAATATCCTTTCAAGGACTTCCCTCCTATGGTCCAAGCCCATTTTTGATGTCTCTACTAGCCAGTGATCATCCTTGATGAGCCCTAGTTCCTTTTCCCATGTCTTCTCAGGAATTTTAAGAATGGCCTCGAGCTTAGGATATGTGATCCTATATAGCTCAGTGAATCTATGGCACATTTTCTCTATGGCTTCCAACTGCTTTTACGTGAATCTATGGCACATTTTCTCTATGATGTTTTTGGAGCCTCTTCCTCTAGAGACATCCATTGCTAGATGTAGGCAATGAGATCCTCTATTTGTTCTTTTAGCTCCTCCTCAGAGGACTAATCTTTGCTCATGTTTGTTGCACAATTGTTGCCACCGACCCCTGGAATTCATCAATCTTCTTCTCTCTGGTTGTCGGGACCAAGTTGATCATCGAGATGCTATAGCTGACTCCTTCACCTTTCTCTATCATAGGGGTAGCAATTTGTATTGTTCTTGATCCAAAGGCATCAACTGTAATGTGAGAGAGGACTCTAGGCTCTTCTCCTTCCTTTTTTTTTTTTCTATTCTTTAGCTAGTATTACCTCGAGTCAAGCCTTTGGATCAACTACTGTAGGGACCTTCTTTTGTAGCTACCTCTATAGCCAATCAGGAACTTTGGTTTCTTCTTGAGGTTATTCATGATCACCTTCCTCTCTTTTTTCATGTTGAGGTTGTTTCTCTTCAAGGTCTGGCACTTCTTGATCTATTTTCCCTTCTTCATCTAAGTCTTCTATTAGTATATCCTTTTCCTCATCTAGCTCAATAGAGGCTATGTTCTTTTCAGTGACATCATCATTCTATTGTACTTTCTCCACCTGATGTTTGAGCTTAGCATGATGCTCAAGCTCAGGTCTCTTATGTGGTGCATTATCTTCTTCTTTATCTTATTCTTTCTCTTTTTCCTCCTTTTCAAGAGGCACTTCCTCTTCTTGGATGGGGCCCTTGTCTTAGCTAATTAGTGGAGCCTCTTCGAGTATCTTTGCATTGACATCAATGTCATATTTCTCTTTAGAGGGTTTCCTTTCTAGATTAGATTAGGCCTTTTCATCTATGTCCTTGAGTTGCTAGGATAGCTCCTCTTCCAGTTCTTGATCTGAGGTTTCTATGATATATTTCATGTTAAGAGGCTTGACATCTTCTTCTGAAGATGGTGACTTCTCCTCATCGGATGCCACCTTATCCAAGTTTATATTCACTCTGTGCCTTTGGAAGCCTCCCTTTGGTGTTTCTCCATCTCTTCGAAGATTTGCATAGTGGCCTCCATCTTTGGTAGCTCTGCAGGTAGCAGAGGAATAGGCAGGCCAGTGGTAATCTGGGCCATCAAAGCCTAAACCATGGGATTCATTATTACACTAAAAATCTCAACAAAAATTCCTTGCATCTACTTGGAAAAGGCATCTGGAAGAGTGAGTGGTGGTATAGTAGTTGTGGTAGTTGCAGGAATTGGGGTAGAAAGAGTAGGCAATGGAGGAGGTAGAGAGGAGGACGAAGGAGGGGATGTAGTGGCTACGGAGGAATCTAGTATCATAACTAGGGTCATTGGTGAGGTGGAAGCGAGGTGGACTAAAATATCCACAACAGGTGGATAGCAAACAGGCAGTGCCTGAGAGGCGAGAGGTGGTAGAGTGGCAATGGTAGCAGTAGCAGTGAGAGTGAAGGTGGTAGGTGGTGATTACGGCCGCTTGGCTTCTTCTTCTGTATCGTGTTGGTGATCCTCCTCAATTATGTGCATTTCAGGGTATGTGTAGGATCATCATGGAAAAAATAGGCCCTTAAGTGGCAAAAAATTAAGAAAAATCAAAGTTAGGAAACTTGACTTAAAAATTTCAATAAGTTATCTATATTATTTCAAAAATATGTAACAATAGAGTCTATAGAAAATTGAATGTATTTTCTAAACTATTAGGTTTGTTTAAAAAAATCTATTTGGTGAAATTTGAAATTTCAATGCACTAGTACTTAAATTTCAGGGAAAAATAAAAGTAGTTCTATGTCTGACCACCCTAACCACAATAAAATAATAATAATTTTTTATAAGATTTTTAGATATAAGTAGAGGACTCATGTCCCGATGTGATGCATATTTTTTTGTAATTTTTTCCAAGTAAATAATTAATTATGATTTTTTATTACAACTTTTAAAAAATATAAAAACTTGTATGTCTGACCACCTTAACTTGGTCAAAACTTCATGAAATTCAATTTTTCTTTTTTTAATCCTATAGTATGCGAAGCATAGAATGTGACACATGTTTTGGATTCAAAAAATGTGATACTGTTTAAAATCTATATAGATGTTTTTCAATCAGCCTATCAATCAGAACTTTAGTCGTAATTCAAAAAGAAAATGAATAATAATTACTTATTAAATTCAAAGTAAAGCATAATTTATATTGGTGGAAAGCTAAGAATATCCTTTAAAAACCCTCTTCGTTTCATCAATTTTGGGTAAAAAAAAAGTCGTTAGCCACATACCCATCATATTGCCACATTTTGGCCCATCACGATCCTACACATACCCTTCACTTACATATCCTCCCATTTTCTTTGCTTTCTTCAAGGATTCTCCCTCTGCAACCTTCTGTGTAGACACTTTGTGCTTGGGATGGCGCTCGGTCGCACCCTTCCTTTTCTTTGACCATGTTGTTGGAGGGGACTTGGGTTCCACTTCTGTCAGGGCAATAGTTGCTCCACTATCAGTTTTCCTCTCGAGCTCATCCAAGAGCTCACCATATGTTAGTATTGCACCTTGTACCTTAAGCTGAGCAATTTGGGCCTCTACCCATTGTCTGGTCTTGTTCTCAACTAGCCATGTCACTATATCGAGGTCAATGACCTCTTCTTCATCTCAATCTATCAACGACAGTGACAAGTTGGCCACAACATCAAATCTCTCATCAATAATGGTATCCTACTCCTCTACTTTTTGGTCAGCCACTGGAAACAGATTTATCGACCTTACAAACTGGGTTTTCATTCACATGTAGTGCCTCATTCACACTTCCTTACATCTTGGAAGTTGGACCAGAAGTCTTTGATCTAAGGCATATTATCATACTTCCTTCTGACCTATTTCTCCAACTTCCCATATGGGTCCATTCTTGCTCAGACTGTATGGAGGTCTAGATTGTATTCCACTATCTCCTTTTCTAAATACTCTACGCATTGGGCAGCGGAATAGGCATACATTCCTTGCCCAAAGTTCAGGGGATATGGGATCCCTGCTCTATGTTTGTCACTCAATAGGGCATGGGCATTCTGCAATTTTCTAGAGACCTCCAACAGGATCATTCAGTCATTGGGGTATCGTGGCAGCCTATAGGGTCTTTCGTAGAACCCTTCTGTTCTAATGTATGTAAATTTAGGGAACTATATAAATAGATACCCAAACCTTTGGATGAAGGCCTTACCGTTATGCAATAATCTTCTCTCAAAGTCTCCCCCAAGTAGTTTGATGATATGCCCAATGAAGGCATCATTTACAAGCATGGGAGGGAAGCCGGTTGCCTTGGCAATACCACTCTTTCTGATTTTCCTGGCATTTTCAGTTGTAGGGTGGATCATAACCCTTCGTCGAAACTCATCTATATCTATATTCCCAAGATTGGTATCTAATACTAAATCCTAGGTGGAGGTGATCTTGGGGGTGCACTCTACCCCATGGAACTGGTACTTCATTTGGTCTTTCTCCTCTTTCCCTCTTGGTGCTTTTGCAGGCTTCTTTCCTTTCTCTTTCTCTTCCTTAACAGACTTCCCTGATGGTCCCACAATAGATTCCATAAATCCTGCATATAAAGATGTAATAAGTGCATTCACATAAAAAATAGGGGAGCATTAGTCAAATCCTACAAAACAAGGGTTAGATCCAACAATTCAACTTCAAAATATCATATCTCATCATCATTCATCATTTGAGGCTCATTTGGATTAGATACAAGAATGTGTGCCCAGGGATGTGATTTTCCTTAGGCTGGAAGCTGTCAAGAGAAAGACGACATCGAGATCATAGTGGCTCGTAGACGACCGCTCGCATTCAAAGTTCCACAATGAGGGTTTGGAGGTCGAAGTCATCAGGGAGACACTTGACATGTGAAAGAGTCAATTATAAAGTCCTTGGAGGCATCTGATTGGTCATCTTACTCGTGCAAGTGTGGGGAATGCGGAAGTAGGAGGCTTCACGGATGTTTGGGCTCTACCATAAAGAAATGGTGAACAGGGCACGACAACCCGCAAAGGGAAAGCCACAATGTGGGTGGCATAAGGTCTTCACTCAGTTTGAGCTAATTCCTTCGGCTTCGATCATTTTGAGGCATGCGGGTAGGAACTAGTGGAAAGCCATCCTATAAAGGTCATTTAGGAACGATGGTGATGAGATGGCGGTCTACATTAAGTGGTCCACAAAGATAGACCCACCAAACATTTTGACTTAGTCATTTTTCCTTAGATAAGTCTAGAAGGCAGGAGAGGGCGTGACTCTCACATCGTAGGCAGAAGAGAAGGTGCAACCGTTTATAAACAAAAATCAAGTGACACTGGGCTGCAGACAGTGACCCGCAAAGATGGGTCTGCAGGGCACCTAAAGTTGATTTTTCATTGAAGTCCTGCGATGAAATGTTTGGGCGAAGTCCACAGCATGGGCGGATGGAGTAACTAAGGTGTTTGTAGCAGCGATGGAGGTAGGGAGGTCCACAAATGGACCTCCGCAAGGAGAGCTTTCAACTTTGCATTTTTTATTAGAAACCTTGAACAGCGAGGACGACCACAAAATCTGAGGTGCAGATGGAAACGATAGCTTAGCCATTAGGGGACAATGTTAAGATAATCGCGAGCAATAGGTGGTGAACCACAAGGAATGTTCCACATGCTAGGACTTAGCATGTTTTGGTCACCCAATGGAAGTGGCTCTAGCGATACCAGCAATGTGGGATGCAAGAAAAGGCAAGTTTTTTAAGAACCACTACATGGTAGTAGCCGCCCACATGTGGTGGCCCGCAAGGGATGACCAGCATGGCATGACTCAAAAAAAAATTCATTGGTCAAAGGTGACCTTGGCGGGATCCAAGATGCGGGAGGTAGGAAAATAATGGTCGTTTGCCAATGACGTTAATGACAGCTTCCTACGAACGGCTGCCTATAAAGAAACAAATTGAGTGGTTTATTTTAGGCTTAACCCCTCACATTATAGCAAAATTAGACGAGAAAATTTCCTCTTCGTATAAGGATGCAATAGAATTGATCACTAGAATATAATCCTAGTTAAAGATATGGGAGAATGATTTAGTAGGAAAGGATGAAATTGATAATTTTCAAATTAGAGATGAGAAACATAATGTTGAAGTAAGAAATTATAATGAAAGATGAGAAAATTGAGACTTCTCCGACACCTAGAAGAAGTAAAATTTGGCTTGCAAATTATATTAGGGAAGAAAAACTAAGGAATGAATGTTTGATAATCAAAGGCACCAAGAGGGCTACCACATTAAGAGGGGAACTTGAGAAACTCCCTAGAAAGATAGTAAATCTAGATACTATAAAAGATGAATGTGAATCCATGGTTCATGGATTGACTAGGGAAGATTTTTTTGGATATAAGTATGGGTAGAGCATATGGCTTAGCTATAAAAGAATTAGATGTTTATTTGGCATGGCTAGTGGAAACTTTAATTTAGAGAAATTATAAGACCACTTAACAATATATACTATGTGGTACCACAAATTCAAGATGCAAGACCCTCCTCCATGAGTTACCATGATGAATATTGAGAAGGAGGTGATGCAAGAGGCTACCTCAATAATAATAGAGGTACCAAAGAAAGAGGAAAGACCAAGAGGCCAAAATGTTATAACTATGGTAAACTAGGACACTATCCTAATCAGTGTAGAAGAAAAAGGAGGAAAGTCAACATGTGTTTTTTTGTACTGATAAACCACATGGTATAGTACTCCCAAATTTAATAGTTCTATAAGAATGTGTTAGCACCATGATCATAAAGTGGATAATTGTCTAGTCTAAATGTAATCTATGATGCTAAAGTAGTAAAGAATAACTGAAGTAGAGGAGTAGATGTTATACAATGTATGAAATCAAATATAGAAAACAAATGTAGAATAGGAGAATCCTCATTGACAAAAGAGATTGAAAAAAAATGCAAAGAAAAAAGAAAAAACTCAAGAAAAAGGCCATGTAGAAACTTAAGAAAAATAGATAAAGGACTGAATAATTACCTAGGGTAGGTCTATAAAACAATTCGATTAAATGTCCATTGTATCATAAAATAAGTCTTTGAAAAAAACCCCAACAATGTATATGTGTTCTATGCATCTAATTTTATGAAGACAATGTCATGGTCTAAATCACCAAATATTCACAACTAAAACAAAACCTTTTTTTTCAGTTTCTATAAACTGAAAATAAAACCTTGTTCCTTTGTTATTAGTATAGGTGTGACATGGTACACATTATTATAGTGTGAGCCTATTTTCTAGATCACTTCATTTAGCTTCACCATTAATATCCACACGAATATTTTGCCTATTTAAAATGATGGAAAGAGTTCTCATCTCTCACAACAATTTCTCTTGCAACAATCTTGGAGATAAATTTTGTTGTAGTGTGGCAATCAAACACATATCAAAGGTTCTATGTGTGCATCTAAAAAACCAAAAGAAATTTCCAACTTTTCACTATGGTGGCAAAGAATAATTGCTTTCCCTCCTTTTCCATATGGGTAAGTGCACAAAATTGAGTCCATGAAACGTGGAAGTTTTTGCCTTAGCCAAAAAATTGAAATCGGCTTTGACAAAACGGGATCCCGATTTTAATAAACGGGATCTTGGTTATTAAAAATCAGGATCCCGTTCAGCTTCGGGATCCCGAGCCTAACACGAAACGAGATCCTGATTTTTAAAATTCGGGATCCCATTTCGTGTTGGGCCCGAACCGATGGCAAAGGTACAGGATCCCGACTTGTAGAAATCGGGATCCCGATTACTACCGATTACTATGAAACGAGATCTCGATTTCTAAAAATTGGGATCCCGTTTTATATTGGTATTTATTTTTTAAAAAAAGCACAGTTTACTACACACAGCAGACGGGACCCCGAGTCAGTGGCGACAATGACACCCACGTTCACCTACAGGTACCCACCTCTATCTATTTTTTTGCATTTTTCAAATTTTAATTGAAATTGTAAGGAAAACAAGTGAATTTATCCTATTTTTTTAAAATTTATTTCACGTTTTGAGTATTTTTTTAGCTGTTATAGTAAAAATGAAAAATTGTAAAAATAGACAAAAAAACGCAATGAAACATGAAGATTTTTTAATAAAAATGAAAAAATGAACCCTAAATTGTGTTTTACAAACAAAATTTAACTTTTGAAACCTAAATTGTTATATTAAACAAAAAATTTGAAAACCCTAATTGAAACAAAACAAAAAAAATTGCATTTCAAAACCCTAGAAATCAAAATGAAATAAAAAAATTGCATTTAGAAACCCTAATCAATCTTTTTGAAACCCTGAATTCAAATCAAATGAAAAAAATTGAATTTGAAAACCCTAGTTTGAATTGAAATGAAAAAATTGCATTAAAAACCCTAATTGCTTAGAAAATGAAACCCTAAATTGAATTGGAACAAATTTTTTTGTTGAAACCCTAATTTGAAATCGAACAAATCATTTTGGTTTCTACAAGTTTATGAAGAGTGGATGATCACTCTCTATGACAATTAGACATGATCATTAGGGTTCTAAATCATTGGAAGAAAACTTTATTCTATTATATCCACAAGATAGGATAGCATGAGTGAGAGTGCTATGGGTAAAGTTTCTTTCATTGGACATACCTAAAATTATGTAGGTTCAATGTCAAGAATGGGTCTATTTGGTAGATTTATGAAAACTATTTTGAATATCTAGAATGCCATAGAAGTATAATTATAGCAATTCCAATTGGAAACACTTGGGTACATATATATCATATGAAATTTAAATCTAGTAAGGTGTCTAAATTTATATAGGAGAGTTGATAACACATGGAAAGAGGTTTGTATGGAAATATATGTATTAAGAAACACATACCACATGACCTCTATAGGATTTTTAAGATGTGATCCTAGATAATAATCCACCCATCCTCAATCATAACATGGATTCTTTAGCAATTAAGAGAGATTCAATAACCATAAAATTACCTAGATTTTGATACTATATAGATTTATGTGGAAGGATAGAAATGCATCAATAAGGAGACCAAGATGGAACCATTTAACACCTACAAGGTACACCTATTACATGGGAAAGGGAGGAGGTAAATGATGATAGGTTGGAGGAACTACATGTGTGATTATTAAATTTAGAGATAGGAGGATGATTCATATAAAAGAAATATAATTAAATATTTACATTATTTAATATATTATATTTAATTTATAATATATTAAATAATATAAATATTTAATATCATAAAATATAATATAAGATTACAATTAAGGATAGGTATTGTTACAATTTACTTGGAGTTTTAATGAGGATTAGGCTTAAGATTCAATTAGGTTTGTAGTAAATAGTTAGGTTACAATTAGGTATTCATACAATACAAATATAAATTAATTTAAATATAATATAATATAATATAGGAATACATTTAAGCTTAGGTAAAGGTTATAATTTAATTAAGTTTCAATTAGGTTTACAATTTAGTTAGGATATGGTTAGGGGTGGGGATCATTTAGCATTCTATTATGGTTAGAGTATGGATTACATTTAAGATTATTGTTATTTTTGTGATATGTATATAGATTGATTCATTTTTAACATGATATTTTTTTTATTAGAGGGGTAAACACTTTTGACCTAGAACTAGATGTAACCATTTAACACCTACAAGGTACACCTATAACATGGGAAAGGGAGGAGGTGCATGATGATAGGTTGGAGGAACTACATGCGATTATTAAATTTAGAGATAGGAGGATGATTCATATAAAAGAAATATAATTAAATATTTATATTATTTAATATATTATATTTAATATCATAAAATATAATTAATATAAGATTACAATTAAGGATAGGTAATGTTACAATTTACTTGGGGTTTTAATGAGGATTAGGCTTAAGATTCAATTAGGTTTGCAGTAAATAGTTAGGTTACAATTAGGAATATATAATAAATATTAATATAATTATAATGTACAAATATAAATTAATTTAAATATAATATAATATAATATAGGAATACATTTAAGCTTAGGTAAAGGTTATAATTTAATTAAGTTTCAATTAGGTTTACAATTTAGTTAGGATATGGTTAGGGGTGGGGATCATTTAGCATTCTACTATGGTTAGAGTATGGGTTACATTTAAGATTATTGTTATTTTTGTGATATGTATAGATTGATTCATTTTTAACATGATACTTTTTTTTATTAGAGGGGTAAACACTTTTGACCCAGAGCTAGATGGAACCAATGAGGCTATAATATGACTAAATTTGGACCTCACTAGACATCTAGATCCCCTTAAGCCATCCTATCACCCTAAATCGTAAATTGATTTCTTAAGGGGTC